>JAACJN010000118.1:0-142006 GCA_013368555.1 Collybiopsis confluens | reverse complement strand
GTTTACCATGCGAACTAGAAGCTGGAGTATATCCAAAGGTTAAAAGAATTATCAAGGCACTCTAAACCAACTCTGGACAAGTTAGCCGATCCGTTTAACCATCCGATCCGTCGGACCTTTTACTCGAAATGGAAGAATCCTACGAAAACTAGTTAGGAAGGACTATCCAGGTGATCGGTTTACCTGGGAGTGGAATTGGGGTCGACGTTTCAACATTTTCTTGAATATTGTTTGGAGTTTGAGGATTTTAATATTATTTATTATTTTACGGTATATATACTCCGCACGTATGTATCCTAACTTTAGATTACCCAGTGCGGATCTCACCTTATATTATATTTTGCTCAGTATCTGCCGGAGTGGGCGTCTGAGAAGTGCAAACCAGCGGGAAAACTCCTGTGTAGCCAATAAGAAAAGAAAAGTTACGAAATTTGCCCGGTCAAGGTTGTGGTGAACTAGACCGCGTATCTACCAAAAAGTTGTCCTATCTTCGTTGGGAAGTTGAGCCCTTGCCCCCCTTCGTTGATCTATCCAAAAGTCCATACGAGGAAGTTGAGCCCTAGCCCCTTCGTCACTGGCACAAGTCCGTTTCGAGTTTAGTTTAAGTTAGAAAGGCCAGTGCGCCCCTACTTCGACTAAAAGCGATACAAAGTTATATAAAAACCTAGTTAGGCTACATCGTAGTCGAGCGTCGAAGCAGTTGAGCCCTAGCTCCTGTGGACAAAGAAAACCTAAAAAGCGATAGATTCTTGCGGAACCCGCGTAACCTTTGACAAGCACACTCGCACCTTTATAAAATTTGATAAGGCGGAACCTGTCCTAACTTACCTAAATACATTTGGGTTTAGTTTTGGTTTTGGGTTGTGGTAGTAGTGATCCCACGCACTGCGCGTTAGCGCTTCTTTCAAAGACAAGTGTCTTCACATACTGAGGCATCCATCAGCTCTTTGGCCTCTGGAAAGAGTTTGTCCTTGTCTGGTGGTGCTGCGGTAGTGTTAATCTGCGTAAAGTTGTAGTGGCTGTGCCTGTAGTGTGTTGGAGGCATAGTGGTGGATGTGAAACAACAACAATGAAGATCATGTGACTCGTTGACGCGCGGAATACGCATACAGGCCTAGAATGCTAATATTTATGCATTTCTACGGTTACATGCACGCAGAGAGCTGTAATGAGCCCAGAATTGACAGCTAACGGAGTAGGGAACTATGTGCGCAATAATCTATCAGAGAGTCTCTAACAGACTCTCTTATCACCTATGGTCAAATGGTGATTCGCACTAAGCACCGAAACTAGGAGCTGTTTGTTAGGTGGTCGGCCCCTGGTGTTAACAAGCCAGTAGACCCACCCTCATCCACCGACAACCTAATCAAGGAAAACGGAAGCAGAAAGAACAGTTCAAGGGGGAAAACAAAAGACACGCCAATTCAAGGTCGGAGGACGGGTCTGGCTTAGCGCAGAAGACATCAATCTCCAGCTATCCAGCGAGAAGTTAGGCGACCGACAACTTGGCCCCTTTGAAATCTTGGAAAAACTGGGCCCCCTTGATTACCGACTCGACCTACCCCTGTCACTAAACCGCCTCCACAATGTATTCCATGTCGACAAACTCTACCCCTGGAAAGGCAACAAGGTAAACGGCAAAATACCAGCACCCCCAGAACCAATCTACCTTGAAGAAGAAGACGAACCAGAGTACGAGGTCGAAAACATCCTGGATAGCCGTATTTGGTGGAAAAGGCTTGAGTATCTGGTGAAATGGAAAGGGTACGACGCAGGTAACAATTCTTGGGAACCGGCAGCAAACCTAGAACATGCACCAAAGATAGTCCGGAGCTTCCACAAGAAACACCCGAAGGCGCCGCAACTATAATCATCGAGGACAATGGTGCATAAGGAGGGGGGTAATGTCAAGAAGCGTACAAAGGACTTAGATTTATTTTCACTTTATCACATGACCGTTCCTCTGACTCCTTACTTACAGATACTTACATTGGTACAACTCCCTTCAAATCTCCATTGTTTCCTTTTCTATTGTCTACCTCTACTCTGATTTGCTGTTATTGTTCTTACATCCCCATGACTTCACCTTCGCTCTCACACTGTCATATACTTACTGCTTTTATTCCACTTCACTCCGGCGCTGTCAACCTCTTGCTCTCACACTATTGTCTCTACACCTTTTCCTTGTTCTGACTCGTTCTGACTCGCTCCGACTCTCTTATTGTTCCGATACGTATATAAGCCCAGTACCTACCACCTGGTTCCCCATCTTGACCTCTTTGTTGTTGGGACCAGGTAAGCCTTTGCCTGTACTAGATACTTCCTTATATATTAACTTTGTTGTTGGGACCAGTGCCTGCCATCTCCGCTTAAGCCTCTGCTCTGCTGCCTTGATCCGCTGTCTTGCATTCCTGCTCTGTCACGTCGTCACTCCGCATCCCTGCTCTGTCCCGTCAGACCTCTTTGTGACAATCACTCCTGCCAGCTCAACCCCTCACACACCTTCCAGCTCAACCCCTCACACACTTTCCAGCTCAACAATTCCATCTCATTTCTCCACCTCACGGCTCCAATATGAAGTTGTCAAGCTTCAGCGCGAGGTCACCTTCTGGCAGGCAAGATTTCACACTGCTATGGAGGACATGACTGTTCTTGCAGAGCAACGCGCTGCTGCAGAGGCACATGCAATCCTAGTTGGCCAGCAGTACAGAGTTTCTCAGTACAGACACAATAAGAAAACAAAAAAGAATGCTGCATCAAGACGAGTTCAGACTTCTTCACAAGCAATTACCTCGGGACCGGGAGAAATAGAGGTTAGAGAGAAAAACACAAAGAGGGTTCAAGCGCAGAATGAAAAGGTTCAGAAGAAAAAGGACGTAGATGATTTCCAGCGCACAGAAGTACTCCGTCAAGCTCAACAAGAGCTTTTGAATCATGAGTTTTCGGGAAAATTGAAGCACATGAACAAGGCAGAGCTCATCAATATTGCATCTCGCTCTCAAAATACCATACGAGGGCGCCTTGAAGGATGACCTTGTAGCTTGCCTTAATGCACATTTCGAGGCAAATTTGGATCTGAAGAAGTTCCCGCGTTATATTGGTTTGTTTGAGCAAGGTCGCAAGCGCAAGGACCCACTGAAGGAGAACAACAACGATCTTCCTTCCACCCGTTGAGTTCGTCCTCAAACATCTCCAACTCCGGGTCCTTCACATTGCACTTGTTAAAGAATGACCTCCCGGTCGCGTTGGGTTTGTATAGCACGTGGTCGTGCAATGGGGCGTCCTGATAGTTTAGGATGATCTCTACATTTTTACTTCCATTTGAATACTCACGGAATATCGAACGGCCACTTTCGTTTAGCCTTATCTTATTTCACAACATACTTTTACTATATATATTTTACAGTTAGGACTTTTCCCTCAGAACTCCTACTACGTTCTGAGGGTACGTGACGATTATATTTTACTCTACTTTCCTTTACTGATTATCCTGTAGTTAACAGTGTACTTACGTAGTCTACAGGTATAAGGAGAACTCCTACTACGTTCTGAGGTTAACTGTCACGAAACAACCTTTTTCTATTTATTGATTTCCTTTTTCTTTTATTTTCCTTTTCCTTATACGCGATAAGTCACGAGGTCGTATATGATGATAGTATTTGAGTGTTCACCTCATGACTTGATTACGCTAATCTCTTTACTTATCTATGATAGGATCTCCATTCATCTATCGTACGTCATCCATATTACATCGCTTAGTCATAGGGACTGTAGATCGCTTATTACTTACCATCGACACGACGACTACCTTACACATGTACAATGATGCGATACTTATGCGATACGTAGGGTTAAGGGCTTAGGCGCAGCCACAGCCCAACAGTATAAATAGTGGACTGTCTTACCAGTAGTTTCTCAGCTTCGATCTCGTTTACTCTCCTGTACTCTTCTCCCCAATCTATTCTCATTAGTCTTGATTTATCTGTGACACCTGACTTGACGTTTTACTGAGGGCCCTGGCTGCTATATCTCAGTAGTTGAGTACGGTCGCTAACAGAAGATCGAAGCTATCTCCTCGTCACCTGTCACAACCAGAAGCTCTATTCCCCTACCCCCCATACACATCCCATACGTTCTACCCGTACTAGGTACTACGTAAGTCTCTAACCTTATCTACCTACATTTTCTCTACACCGGCCTTGAGGGAAGGACGGTGCTTGCTTGGACTTTATTTTTCCTTTTTCCTTTTTCGACAACTATCTCCTCTCGATCCGAGTAATTGCACCACTGGGTTAAACCTCTGTGTTTCCCTAACTGCTTAAAAAGGGCGCGTAACGTTGAGACCGACACGCCGTGCAGTGGTAGCTAAAAAGCAGTGATTTATACCTAATCTTCGGAGAAGGGTCACCGCGACAAGGGACGTTGGGCCATTCCGAGTTAGGGCCAGCTCGTTTTACTCAGCAAAAGAGAGTGGATAGCCGCCATTACGGATCCACAAGACCAAGGACTTTTTGAACAGCTCGTAGAGCGCGTAGCCACTGTATTCTCCCCCATCCACATTCGATCCTCCTCACCCATCATCTCTGCCTGCCAAGGCGAAATCCACGCAGTTAATACCAAAACCAACCTTGACGTAAACTGGTACGATCCTGACGGACGCTGGCAACAGTGCACCCACCAACCTTGTCAGCATCGATACGAAAACAGTCTTGACGACAAGTACGACGATAAACGCTACCGACCCATCTCCAATCCCCAAACACCTCCCCAATCACTCACTCCCCCCTTCCACTCTCCCGCAGAATCTCCTCCCATTCCATTCATCCCTGAACCCGCCATGCCTAGCCAACCTACTCTCACTATCCCAGACGATATCATGGCAGACACCCCTGATAATACCCCCCGCCAATCTACAGGCACAAAGTCACTCATAAAGGAACCATCCGAGTTCAATGGGAACAAATGACAGTTCAAGGAGTGGCAACGCCAACTCTTTGCGTATCTCCGAGACCCTCGCAATGGAATACGCACGGATGGAGAAAAGATTGATATTGCTCTATCATACATGCGAGGAATGAACGTTCAGGACTGGGTCCAGAACTACTACGATAACCACTTCGATGAATTACTCGAAGAATGGAACGTAACCTGGGCGCTGTTCAAACAGGCCCTCAATGATGCCTTCCTAGACCGAGGCCAAGTCCTCATGGCACAAGAAAAACTCGAGGCGATCCAACAGGGATCGGACACTGCGGATGACTTCTTTAAGAAGTTTGAGTCCCTAATCACGGAAGCCGGCTATCAAAAGGACAGCCCCTTCATTATCAGGATGATCGAAAAAGCGGTCAACCCCAGAACGATCGATCAGATTTACGGGTCACGAAAAGATCGGATAGAAAACTATGCCGAATACAAGGAGACCATCATCTCGATTGATGAAATGTGGCGTAGACGCCAAGAACAGAAGAGGGCCCCACGAGGATGGAACTCCTGGGCAAATCGAGACACCCCTAGACCCAATAGTTCAAAACCGAGTCCATCCACCGCGACCCAGGGGGATCGCAAGGATGGTACTGGTATGACTTTTGGAGGAGCAGGACGTCCAATGGATCTGAGTAAGGCCAAAGCAGAAAGACGCTGCTTTAACTGTGGACAACAGGGACACATGATACGGGATTGCCCACAACCCAAAAAGTTCACAGTACGGCAAACCGTGATGGCAGATCCGGAGTCGAATGATCGAGGGGCATTGAGTAAAACAACGACGGTCAGACAAGCGTTCATGGACTTGGGAAAGGAAGAGTGAGCAGCGCTTGCTAAGGAATTGGGTTTTGTACTCCCTCCGCAGTAGACACAGGTTCTGTGGAGGACGTCTCGGTCATGGATACAAGTTCGAATATTTATAGAGATAGCAGTATCATACACACGAAAGATACGAAGCAATCCACTAAATTAACATCCAAACCGAAAGAAAACCCTGTTACCCGACATAAGCCATGGACCCCTGAATGGGTCAATCAGGTCCTAAAGGAAGCCAACATGAGCAGAGCAGTGGGCCATCTAAGAGCATGGATGCCAGAAAAACGCGAAAGAGAAGCCACAGAGGAAACAGTCCTAGCGATCCGACAACTAAATCATATCGACGCCGTACAAGCTGTCAAAAGCTTAAAACAAAATAAAAGATTTGTTCGAGGAACCAAAGGACAGGATCTTAAGCTTCAGGCATCGATTGAAAACCCGGAAAGCGGAACGGTAATAATGGCAAACGCGCTACTAGACAGCGGAGCGACAGGATCATGCATCAATAAGGAATTCGTAATAAAGAATAACCTTTCTATAAAATCGCTCCCTATCAAAATGCCAGTATACAACGCTGATGGTTCATTGAACGCCGATGGATCAATCAAAGGATTTGTCGAAGTAAGAATGACAATTGGTGACCATGCCAAACGTATTGAGCTAGCCGTAACCAACCTGGGAAAAATGGACATATTCTTAGGGATAGACTGGCTCCGTTTTCACAATCCCTCCATTGATTGGCCAGAATCACTGCTCACATTCGATCGTTGCCCTGACAAGTGCGGACATCACCCCTGGTGGACTCAACCTGAGGAACAAAGAATAGACCACCTGGAGATAGGCGATCGGGTCTTTATATTCGACTGGGAAGGATACGTACACAACGCTAGCCACATTAGAGCTGTATCATCCGGAAATATTACCGAACAATATGTTCGAGAATTCCCAGACGTCTTCAATAAAGAAGGTTTCGATGAACTACCAGAGCGACGCCCGTGGGACCATGCCATAGAATTGACCCCAGACTCCAAGCCGGTTGACTGCAAGGTGTATCCTCTTAATCCAAAGGAACAGAAAGCCTTAGACGAGTTCCTAGAGGAAAACCTTCGTTCTGGAAGAATTAGATCATCCATGTCACCAATGGCTTCCCCCTTCTTTTTCGTAAAGAAAAAAGATGGCACCCTTCGCCCAGTCCAGGACTATCGAAAGCTCAATGAAATGACAGTCAAAAATCGGTATCCGCTACCCTTGATCCAGGAACTTGTCGATAAACTCAAAGGTGCCAAAATATTTTCCAAAATGGACATCCGATGGGGATATAATAATATCCGGATTAAAGAAGGAGACGAGTGGAAAGCAGCCTTCCGTACAAACAGAGGACTTTTCGAGCCAACAGTCATGTTCTTTGGACTCACAAATTCACCAGCAACCTTCCAGGCCTTCATGAACCATATTCTCAAACGACAGATTGACGCAGGGCATGTAATTGTGTATATGGACGACATTCTAGTATTCACCGACACAGTGGATGAGCACAGAAACATTGTACGACAAGTGCTCCAGATACTAAAAGAAAACGGCCTATACCTAAAACCCGAGAAATGCACGTTCGAATCACCCTATGTCGACTATCTAGGAATAATTGTGGGAAATGGGACTATTAAAATGGATCCAAAGAAAGTGGAAGCCGTGACAGACTGGCCAACACCCCAAAAGAAACGTGACGTTCAAGCGTTTCTGGGATTTTGCAACTTCTTCCGACGTTTCATCAGAGGATTCAGTGGTGTAGCCAGACCGCTCAGTCGCCTAACAGGGAACACCGAATGGTCATGGGACATAACAGAACAAATAGCATTCGATAAGCTGAAGGCTCTCATAACCGAAGATGTAACACTCCTCATTCCACGAGATGAAGGACAGTTTCGTGTAGAAGCGGACTCCTCTGATTTTGCAAATGGCGGTGTACTATCCCAGAAAGTCGATGGAAAATGGTTCCCAGTCGCCTTCAGATCTAGATCACTTAACAAAGTTGAATGGAATTACGAGATCTATGACAAAGAAATGATGGCGATTATGGATTCACTTGACGAATGGCGACAATACCTCCTAGGGGCAAACAAGTCGGTAGAGATATGGACAGACCACCAGAACCTCCAATACTTCAGAAAACCCCAGAAACTCAACCGAAGACAGGCTCGATGGGTCACGGAGCTTGCCGAATACTCATTTAACCTACATCATAAACCCGGAAAATCGATGGGCAAAGCTGATGCCCTGTCATGGATGACAGGTCTTGAGACAGGGGTGAATGACAACAAAGACATCGTCATGCTGAAACCGGAACTGTTCACACGAGCGCTAGAGTTAGGCAATCCGGAGGATGAGTTACTGAAAGAGGTTCGGGAACACAAACAGGAACAGGAATCGTCAGTTCTAGAAATGGCAAAGGCAAAAAGCGAAGAATGGGTCTCTAAAGATGACGTCCTATATTGGAAAAATCGGATTTATGTTCCAAAAAACCAGAACCTTCGGGGACAAATCATAAAAATCCACCACGATACCATTCTTGCCGGACACCCAGGACAATACAAAACATGGGAACTCATCACACGAACCTACTGGTGGCCAAGTCTGAATCGAGATATAGCTAGATACGTACGAGGATGCGAGAGATGCCAAGCCACAAAATCACATCAAACACCACCAACAGGCTATCTCCACCCACACAGCGTACCGAGCGAACCATGGGAAGTTATTGGAACAGACTTGATTGGAGAATTACCCCAATCCGGAGGATATAACGCCATATCAGTAGTTACAGATAAATTCACTAAGCGTTTACGACTTACACCCACACACATGAGCTTAACCTCAGAAGGAATGGCAAAAATATATCGAGACAAGATCTTCCCTCTACATGGACTCCCCAGAAAAATCATCCACGATCGAGGCCCCCAATATCATTCTCGCTTTATGAAGGAACTCTACCGCCTACTGGGTATTGAGTCCAATTATACAACGGCATATCATCCTCAGACAAATGGTCAATCAGAACGCAGTAACCAGGAGATAGAACATTACCTACGACTATTCGTTAACTATCACCAAACTGATTGGAATGAGTGGCTACCGCTAATGGAATTTGTATACAACGATCGAGTCCACTCTGCCACCCATGTTTCCCCTTTTTATGCCGACAATGGTCGACACCCATACAAAGGAACAGCTCCGAAACTACCCTCAAATAACCCGACCGCACAAGCCTTTGCAGACCAGATGGGGAAAATACGGGAAGAAATAGGTGCAGCCCTGAACAAGGCGGCGGAGGACATGAAGAGACACTACGACAAAGGCAGACAAAAACCCATAGAATACAAGGAGGGAAACCTAGTCTGGCTTGAGGCCACAAACGTTACCACCGACAGACCGTCAAAGAAGATGGACAATAAACGCTTTGGTCCCTTCAAAGTCATAAAGAAAATCGGAGCCGCATCGTACAAAATTGCCATCCCCAGTACCTGGAAACATATTCATAACGTCTTTAACAAAGTCCTCCTCTCTCCGTACCACCCTCCAGAATTCCCTTCCCAACCACGAAATACTCGACCACCCCCTGACGTAGTGGAAGGAAAAGAACCGGAATGGGAAGTAGACGAAGTAGTTGACTCAAGAAGCAGCAAGGGCAGGAGTAAGAAGTTCTTCTATAAGGTCAAATGGAAGGGGTACGGCGCACACGAAATGACCTGGGAACCATCTTCCAACCTCACCAACGCCAAAGAAGCGGTACAGAAGTTCCACGAGAAATTCCCCAACAAACCAAAGGCACCATCTCTTCGAAAAATCGAATTCCCCATATCCCTTTTTCCATCCCATCTATTCCGTCCAATCCCCCAACCGAGCACCGAACCTGTCTCAGACGATCTCCCCACAGAGAACGTTGCAGCAAGGTTTGCACGAAACGGAGTTCGTGCCTTAAGGAGAGGGTAATGTCACGAAACAACCTTTTTCTATTTATTGATTTCCTTTTTCTTTTATTTTCCTTTTCCTTATACGCAATAAGTCACGAGGTCGTATACGATGATAGTATTTGAGTGTTCACCTCATGACTTGATTACGCTAATCTCTTTACTTATCTATGATAGGATCTCCATTCATCTATCGTACGTCATCCATATTACATCGCTTAGTCATAGGGACTGTAGATCGCTTATTACTTACCATCGACACGACGACTACCTTACACATGTACAATGATGCGATACTTATGCGATACGTAGGGTTAAGGGCTTAGGCGCAGCCACAGCCCAACAGTATAAATAGTGGACTGTCTTACCAGTAGTTTCTCCAGCTTCGATCTCGTTTACTCTCCTGTACTCTTCTCCCCAATCTATTCTCATTAGTCTTGATTTATCTGTGACACCTGACTTGACGTTTTACTGAGGGCCCTGGCTGCTATATCTCAGTAGTTGAGTACGGTCGCTAACATTAACAGTGTACTTACGTAGTCTACAGAATTTGACAGATTCGCAGTCAGAACTTGCGTATTGACTAGACTGTACAACAAACTGCTAAACGACAAATGTCCTCTAATCCCAATTCCCTTCCCAATCTTATCGTCTTTGCTGAGGATCGCCAACTGCTCGGACTAGCTAACTGGGCACCGCTCGTTCCACTGGCCTCCTTGGTTACCTTGATGGTTCCATTCAGCCAGTTCCCCCTATCCCCGTTGCTGGTCCCGTTGTTCCTGGAGGGATTCCTCCTACCGTTCCCACTGTCCCAACTCCGATTAACTCTCGTACTCCTTCGGTTGAGGAATGGGAGCTTAGAGATGGACGCCTTGCTGGTATCATCTACCAGAACATCAAGGACCCTAGAGCAATCGGAGTTACGGAGGACATGTCTTCCAATGCAATGTGGGTTAAACTCACTGGTGAATACGAGACAACTTCGGCCGCCGCCCAAGCTCTTGCCAAGGAACGAATCCAGCAATTCAAGTATAATCCAGGAACTCCGTTCGAGGATTATTTTAAGCAACTCGAAGCACTCCGTAAGGCTGCGAACGATGTTGGCTGCTCTATCCTAGACGAAGACCTCCGTTCTAGATTTCTCACCTCCCTTACTGCCAACAATCTCTGGATCCTCCAGACCCACGGCGCACGTTCCTATTCCGATCTGAAGCGTACACTTATCGAATACGACATGATGGTCGAATCGACTAATGCTGTTGGATTGGAAACAGTCATCCCCAGTGCTCTCGCTATTCCCGGTGCGATAGTCTGCGATAACTGTAATTGCAATGGACATACCAAGAAAGGCTGTTGGGCCCGAGGAGGGGGGCGAGAAGGTTTTGCTCCACGTTGGTACAAAGCGCCAAAGGGGATGGAACCCTCCTGTAACAGAACTGATCCCAACCATTCTGTAAACCATTATGCCAAAAGGCTGGCAATGCTGAATCTGTTCAGTGTCGCGACGAGGATCGGAACGACCGGAACGAGGAAGCACGAGAGGAAGCACAAGCACAAGCACAAAGCACAAAACACAGACCAAGTAGCCGGCAAGCTTCAAAGACGACGGAGTCCGAACTTAAGCGCAGCGTACAAGGGTGATGAAGGATGGATGATCTCAACAACAGTGATAGCACTAAGGGCCAATCACAAGGGCTCAGAGGACAGCTAGTTCCCAATGACCAAGTTAGATATTGACACAGAAGAAGAGATACAACACGAACCTAGTTCCCAATGACCAAGAGGTCGAGATAGGGAACTAGGGAGCTATCTACAGTCCTTATATACATAGTGAGACAATAAGAGTGAGAGAACAACAAAGAGGTGAAAAGATAATAGCGCGAGAGTGTAGAACAACAGCGCGAGAGAAAGTAAGTGTAAAGACAATAAATGTATGGCAGCTGTGAGAGGAAGGAGGTGAAAGAATAATAACAGCGAATGGGAGTGAGGTGTAACAATAAGGCGATAAAACAATAAGGAAGGAAAAGAGATAGTACGCTATTGTGAAATGGATGTGAAGCAATGAGTCGAAGAAGTGTGAGTAGTAAGCACGATCACATGATAAAGAAAAGAGGTGGCGTGGGATAAATGAATAGAATGTGAGAAAAATGATGTAAGTACCGGTTGTCACGACATTACCCCCCTTCTACGGTCGATGTCCCAGCGACGGTTTCTGTAAAGTTCTCGTATGGTTGCCAGGGCAGGGAGTGAAAAACGGTGGCTGAAATTTTTCGTGGGGCACTAGGATGAGCCTGATAAAAGTCAGCAATAGCTTCGTCGCTCGTTCCCACCAAATTTTCCTCTGGTTCCCAATTTTCTTTTCCTTCGCCGTAACCTTTCCATCTAACCAGAAATTGGAGCTTCTTCCATCGTCCAAATATCCTGCTATCCACAATCTGATCTACTTCCCAGTGTTCTTCACCATCGATGATTTCGGGTTCTGGTGGCGGTGGCGTAATTCCATTGACTTCATTTCCTTTCCAGGCAGATAGGCAATCGACGTGAATGTTGTCATGGATTTTCATCCAGAAGGGAAGGGAGAGTCGGTATGTAAGTGGCCCGGTCTTTTCGGCGACTTCGAATGGTCCTAGGCGACGGCTTCCAAGTTTTCCATGTTTTTGTTGGATTTTAACGTTTTTGGTGGAAAGCCATACAGGTTGGCCTACTTCGAATTCCTGTACCTTCCCTACTACCGATTCTCTGATTCTTTGTTTACTCATGCGGAGTGCAGCCTCCGCATCTTCCCTTGCGTGACGGAGGACTTCTAACCTTTGATTGATGGAGGGATACGATTTGGACACTCCGACGGGGATGTTAAATTCAGGAGTATATCCGTAGAGGACTTCGAAAGGGGAATGATTATGGGCTGAGTGGATACGGGAGTTAATGACGAATTCGGCAGTAGGTAGCAGGTGGTCCCAGTCATCTTGGCGTCGGCTAGTGTACATCCGGATGTAACGTTCGATTTCCTGATTCGCTCGTTCAGTCTGTCCGTTGGTTTCTGGGTGATATGCCGTAGTGAGCGCAGATTCAACACCGAGTAGCTTTAGTAGGTGGCGCATCATTTCAGCAGCAAACTGAGGGCCACGATCTGAGAGGAACCGTCTGGGAAGTCCGTGGAGTCTAAATATTTCTCGGTAGTAGAAGTCGGCAACCCCTTCGGCAGTGATTTCAGTGGTTGTGGGGATACAGTGGATCATTTTGGTGTAGTGGTCGACAAATGTGATGACTGCATTGTGTCCATCCTGCGTCATGGGTAGTTCACCGATTAGATCAACGCCAATATCTTCCCAAGGACCGCTGGGAACGGGGAGAGGTTGCAGGGATGAGGAATAATGAGGGTTTAGGCGTTTTCGTTGGCACGGATCACAGCCATCGACGTATTTGTCCACAAAGGAGCGCATTCCGGGCCACCAGAACTCCCGGCTCACTAGTTCTAAGGTCCCATGCTGACCCGGATGTCCAGCAGTTGGAGCATCGTGACATTGGATCAGCACTGCCTTTCGTAGTTCAGGACTTGGTGGCACGTACACTTTGTTTCGATAAAAGACTAGACCATTTTCTTCTCTCCATTCTGGTAATCCTCCGACTAATTTCTGTGGGCCTTTAATCTGCTTTAATCCTTCAAGTACCTCTGCTTCTCTTTCACTAGCACTGCGAATTCGATCATAGAGGGGATTATGGAATAGGACGGTGGTGGCGGCATTAATGAAGTGTTCGGGATGTAGGACAATTTGTTCTTGATTGTCATCGGCATCGGATACCTGGAATTGGGACATACGAGATAGGGCGTCAGCTTGGGTGTTTGTTTTTCCAGGACGGTGTTTAAGACGAAAATCAAACCGAGACAGCCACAAGGCCCATCGAGCCTGTCTTCGACTGAGGTCTTGTGCTGTTCTCCAGAATTCTAGGTTCTGATGGTCGGTGGTGATTTCGAATGCTTCCGGTAGTCCTTCCAAGAAGTTTCGCCAATCCTTTAATGCTTCAATGATGGCCAACATTTCTCGGTCGTAAATTTCATAGTTTCGCTCGGCTGGGTCCATAGAGGCTGACCGGAACGCCACTGGGTGCCATTGCCCGTCATCCTGCATTTGTGATAGAGTCCCTCCAGTGGCAAATCCCGAGGCGTCGACTTCAATTCTGGTCGGTCTGTTGGGATCCCATAAGACAAGAATTGGGGAGGCAATGAAGGTGTCCTTAAGTGACTGAAATGCCTCTTGTTGTTGAGTTCCCCAGTTCCATTTGACGTCTTTTCGAGTGAGATCGTTGAGCGGTCGGGCCTTTTTTGCAAAACCTTCGATGAACCTCCGATAGAAGTTAGCAAATCCAAGGAAGCCTCGTAAATCACGTAGCGAAGAAGGTGTAGGCCAGTTTTTGACTGCTTCAACCTTGACTGGATCCATTCGCACTTCTCCCTCTCCAATGATGAGTCCCAAGTACTCCATAGATGATTGTTCGAATTCGCATTTTTCTGGCCGGAGATACAGATCGTGTTGGTTTAGGCGGGTGAGGACTTCATGTACAATAGACCGATGCTCCGTTAGGGTTTCGGTAAAGATGAGAATGTTGTCGAGGTAGACAGCAACCTTTCCAGCAGCAATCAAATCAGTGAAAATAGAGTTCATGAGGGCTTGGAACGTAGCGGGGGAGTTTGTTAATCCGAAGAACATTACTAGTGGTTCAAAGAGCCCTCGATTAGTGGCAAATGCCGCTTTCCATTCATGTCCATCCTTGATCCTAACATTGTTGTAACCCCATCGTACGTCAAACTTGGTGAAGATTTTGGATTTTCGGAGACAGCTAATGATGTCGGAAATCAGGGGAGGGGATATCGATTTTTAATGGTATATTCGTTGAGTCTTCGATAGTCCTGAACAAAGCGTAATTTTCCATCTTTCTTTTTGACAAAGAACACGGGAGAGGCCAGAGGGGATTTAGAGGGCCGAATATACCCTTTTCGTAAGTTTTCTTTCAGAAATTTGTCCACTTCTGCTTGTTCATTAAGAGACATTGGATAGATTTTTGTACGTAGCGTTTCGGGGGCGTCCGGTTTGAGGTCGATTGCGTGGTCCCAAGGTTTGTGTGCAGGTAGTCGTTCGGATTCCTTTTCTGAGAAGACTTTGGTGTGGCGACGGTATTCAACGGGGACGAGTTCTTCAAAGGTTTTCGCTGGCTTGTCCTTGTTCGCTGCTTCTGCCAGTTTTTGCGAATAAGTATACCCTGCGGCGCACCAAAGTTCTTCCGCTGCATGATCTAGAATTCCGGCACGAAGAAGGGCCCTTCTTCGTTTGCGATTCCCGTTTAATCGATATAGAGGGGCCTCAGTATCGGATACTTCCTGACTCGGTAGCTCCTCTTTGTCTGGTTCTGGTAACGGAATGTACTCAGGATTAGGTTCCAGAATTTTGTCGATGGTGGTTCCTCCAACATTAGATTCTCGAGGTTCAGGTTCATCTGTAATTGTCATAGGAGAGGAAATAGGGGCGGTGATGGCAAGACGGCCTTGTTTCCAGTCTATGTGAGGGTTGACCCTCCGAAGCCAGGGTAAGCCTAGTATGACATCTTCTGTTCCTAGATTGATGACGAGATACTCGAGAAGTTGGGGTGAATTTCGATCGATAGTGGAAAGTAGACGAGCAGAGTGTGTGATTTTTCCAGCAGTATTAGGGGTTCCATCAATGTTGTACAGGGTGATCGGATGAAGGAGAGGTCGGGTGAGGATGCGATTTTGATTTATAAATCGTTGATGAAGAAAAAGACCTGTTGCACCAGACTCTATCATTGCTGCGCTTTTTGTACTCTTGAATCTTCCTTGTAACTTAATCGGTATGCGAAAATGAGACACATCGCTAGATTGAATAGAACCGATAGTACAGGAGGAGATAGATGCATAAATGGACGATTTATAAGAGTACAATTTGGGGAACCAGGCGGCAGCCGTGGCGGGTTCCCACTTTAAAAATTCTGGCGCAATTCGGCAATCTGGGTAGCTAACATCTGTTGATTCGCAGCAAGTTGTTGAAGAACCTGAGCAAGATCCGGCGTGACGGTGGCAGGCAGAGCTGCCACGATGGTGGAGGTAGAGGATTCCATCGTAGGGGTGGCCGAAATGTTACGAGGGGCAGCTCGTCCCGTCAAACCTAGATACTTACAACGGCAGACACTGGCCAAGTGGCCTGTAAGTCCGCAGTGCTCACAAACATCCCGTTCGTGATGCCTGTCCGCCTTTCGGTGGTTCTTCGATCCGCATCCGTAACACCTTCCCGTCATGAACCTTCGATAGTCATCTGAACTCTTGTTTGTCACCGTACGAGTGGCATCTACATCCATAGCATTTGGGTCTCTATGAGCAACAAAGGGGGCGTTGATCGGTTGGAAATGATGAGTGGCAGGAGTGACTGCTTTGAAGGGCGTCTTCTGCCTGAATCGTTCATTTATCCGATTATCAATTCTGGTAGCTTCGGTGATGAGATTGGCCAGCAAGGAGGTGTTGGCCTGAGAGTGTACCAAACCATCTTTGACCCTGTCTGTCAGGTGTTCATAGAATTTGTCCCGTAGATCAGTGTCAGAATATCCGGTGCGCTCGGAATACTGTTTAAAAGTGGCGGCGTAGGCGGCTACGGAATTCTTTCCCTGATAAAGAGCCTTTAGCATGTTTTTTGCATCTGTGACCGGATCTGCTGTCTCAAAGCGAGCGGTAAAGGCAGCTCTAAAATCTGCCCAATCGGGGTACGTAAGGGGGACGTTGTTATTGGATGTGTGTGCGCTGATGTTTTCTGCGATGGGGGTGGCCCAGATAGCGGCATCTCCTTCAAGGAATGAGATGGCAGATTTGACCGGTTCGTTTCCAGTCAAAGATCTAAGATTGGGGACACCCTGTGCCCAGACTTCAAATGCAGCTAAGAAGCGACGTGCATCTTCGCTGCCTACTCCGTTGTAGTTATGAGGTTTGCTGACCCCTTTGTTGTTGTTCATGCTGGTGACCACATCTGTCACCACTTGTTGCAATGCTGCCTGATTGGCGGCTAGATCGTTTATTGCACGAAGGACATCTTGTCCGGTGATTTGTGCCATTTCGGGATCGGGTTGGATAGAAGGGTTAGGGGGAGTATCAACTCTGATTGGCTCGGGTACTGATTCAGCTCTAGTAGGGATCAAGGCTTGTCCTACTGCGGAGATAACAACGTCTGTGTCCACTGGACGACGTGGGAATGGTGCGATGAGTGCGGGGGAGGCTCGGGAACTGGTTGGGTTCAAGGTTCTTCCGAAACGGGGAGGAGGTGCGGTGATAGGTAGGCTCGATGTAGGTGGGTTCTGCTCAAATGTTTCTATTTGCGATAGTGGAATTAAAAGGCGTCTGGATCTGCCTGTACGACGTTCGGTTTGGATAGAATGTGATTCAGTAGCGTTAGGACAGGGTTGGTTGTGGCAATCAAACCACGCGGATGGTGTATCAGCTACTCTTCGATGGACGTAAGTTTTATCAACAGTGTCCCAAGCGTGGGCTAAATCGGTGCAGTCGTATTCGGGATCTTCAGAGTCGGAGACATGTGCCGAGTAGGGAGACGTGATGGTAAGACTTTCTGCGGGGACAACCTGAGACTAGGCTATCGGCGCAGCAAGAGATCTCGACCTAATGTCGCGACGAGGATCGGAACGACCGGAACGAGGAAGCACGAGAGGAAGCACAAGCACAAGCACAAAGCACAAAACACAGACCAAGTAGCCGGCAAGCTTCAAAGACGACGGAGTCCGAACTTAAGCGCAGCGTACAAGGGTGATGAAGGATGGATGATCTCAACAACAGTGATAGCACTAAGGGCCAATCACAAGGGCTCAGAGGACAGCTAGTTCCCAATGACCAAGTTAGATATTGACACAGAAGAAGAGATACAACACGAACCTAGTTCCCAATGACCAAGAGGTCGAGATAGGGAACTAGGGAGCTATCTACAGTCCTTATATACATAGTGAGACAATAAGAGTGAGAGAACAACAAAGAGGTGAAAAGATAATAGCGCGAGAGTGTAGAACAACAGCGCGAGAGAAAGTAAGTGTAAAGACAATAAATGTATGGCAGCTGTGAGAGGAAGGAGGTGAAAGAATAATAACAGCGAATGGGAGTGAGGTGTAACAATAAGGCGATAAAACAATAAGGAAGGAAAAGAGATAGTACGCTATTGTGAAATGGATGTGAAGCAATGAGTCGAAGAAGTGTGAGTAGTAAGCACGATCACATGATAAAGAAAAGAGGTGGCGTGGGATAAATGAATAGAATGTGAGAAAAATGATGTAAGTACCGGTTGTCACGACATTCAGCATTGTGGGATCTGCTATATATACCACTTTGTGCACTCTCTCACTGCTATCACTCAGTAAGGCAAGGCACATGTCACTTTTTGTGACATTACCCCCTCCTTAAGGGTTATGTGTCCTCACATAGAGTAGTCACATGGGTTACCCCATTTTTGGGCACTCTTTATCTCGAGTGTACAACCCCAACCCCACTGTATCCTTATCTGGCATTTGGATTCACACAGTGACAAGGCATGTGATTCAAGGGAAATTCCGGGATTTAATGTTTGCCAGTCCTCGGAATTGAACCCATGCCTTGGGAGATTCAGCATTATGTAACAGAACTGATCCCAACCATTCTGTAAACCATTATGCCAAAAGGCTGGCAATGCTGAATCTGTTCAGCATTGTGGGATCTGCTATATATACCACTTTGTGCACTCTCTCACTGCTATCACTCAGTAAGGCAAGGCACATGTCTGTATCAGACATGTCACTTTTTGTGACACCTCCGGAAAGACTTCGACATCCTCCACTGCCGCTGCTACATCGAGCGAGGATCCGCCGGTCACTTCCGCTGCAACGACTGTTTATCAATTCAGCGACGATGACTTTAACGGTATGAGCTCACCGTCACTTCGTGTATTCCCCCCTATTCACCCTAATCATAGACTGGGACTCGAAAATTATCCCGTTCTAAGTGAAGGGGGGGCGAACGTGATAGTGTAGTTATACTTGCTGTACCTTCCGTCAATAAAGATAATTCGGTCATCGTTCCAACATACCTGGACAGTGCAGCCTCGCACTGGTGTATACGCGATCGTCGGCGGTTCATAAATTACACGCCTACGAAAGCTTTAGGTCATATGGCGGAAGAGGGAAATAAAGGGACCTTCATTATTGAAGGATATGGAATTGCCGAAATCTCTATAAGAACAAATGAGGGATCAGTCAACCTTCTACGCTTTCCTGCAAAACACGTACCTTCCTTTGGGATGAATCTCATTTCTATTCCAGCATTGGATAGAAAAGGGCTACGTGGTGAATGGGGAAATGGTATGTTTATGGTCAAGGATCCTGCTTCTGGAAGAATCGTTGTCGACGGTCAGCTCGCCGGCACGCATATTAGACACGGTTTATACCGCGTCAGTGTTGTTGATCAATTGGACTCATACCCATTGTCTACTTCCAAACCTTCGAATTCTCCCTCGTCAACTTTCGTCCTTGCATCAAGTTCTAGCCGTTCTCGCTCCAAACCTTGTTCTCTCGCTATGTGGCATACCCGATTCGGCCATGCGGATGTCAATCTGATCCGCATAATGGCCAAGAGAGAGTTAGTCGATGGTCTTGAGGTGACGGATTTCAAGCTGTGCGGAAAATGTGAACCATGCTTATACACCAAAGCAAAACGACTTCCCTTCGACGATATTGTCATCCCCTCCTCTGAGCCCCTAGATCGCGTTAGTCTTGACCTATGGGGTCCATCTCGTACAAAAAGCCTTGGGGGTGCGAGTTATATGCTTCTGGCTTGCGACGACGGTACCGGGATACCGTTTCCTTATTTTTCGTCGAACAAGGAGGGGCAAACAGTCCTTAAACTGGTGCAAGATTTTGTCGAAATGTCCGAGAGACAAACGGAGCGTAAAGTGAAGGTTTTCCGTATAGACATGGGACGGGAATTCGACAATAAAGCGATGGATGCGTGGTGTGCGAATCGTGGAATTTTAGTCGAAAAGATACCGAAAGCTTTGTCGGCCGCTAACGGTCAAGTGGAACAGGCGAACGGAACGATAATTTCGGGGGTTCGTTCCATGTTGGAGGACTCAGACCTGGATAACCGATTTTGGGCTGAAGGCTCAGCTTTGTACTGCTACATCCGCGGAATGATTTCAACAAACAGACATCCTGGAAAAATTCCATGGGAAAAGTGGTTCGAAGCTAGCGGGAAGAAGGTGAATGTATCTCACCTTCGGCGTTGGGGAAGCAAGTGTTGGGTAACTGACCTTGACAGTGTTGACGGAAAGCTAGGCAGGCAGGCATGGCAGGGGCGAATGGTGGGGTACATGGGACGTCGTGGGTACCGTGTATGGGATCCAGTTCGGAAGGGCGTGTATCCAGTGAGGGACATGATATGTGAGGAAGGAATACCTCGACGGACCTCGGGTGTAGTTCCGGTCTCCGACGGCCCCATCTTTGATGATGTCGACGTCGAAGCGGAACAACCGGGCCGAACCGAGGTTGAAACCAACATCCCCACAACGGAACCCTCTGCCGAGATCAAGGATAACCCCGCAAAGATACCAAATGATCGAATTCCACCGGGTCCTATAGAACCTCTCCCTCCTGTTGACATCCCACCGATGCGTCGGTCTGGGCGAATTTGTACAGCCTCCGCTCGGCAACTCCTCCACCTGGAATCACAAGATGACGAGATTCGTGCGCGAGAGGGAGGCGAAGAATGGGCAAACGCCGTCGTTCTTGCAAGCACCATCAAAGGAGGAGAAGTATTGATCCCTAAATCCTTTCTCCAAGCTATGCTGAACGCGGACGACTGGTTTCCCCCTATGCAAAAAGAATTTGAATCACTCTCTCAACGAGGATGCTGGACACTGGTCGAAAAGCCGAAGGATGCAAGAATCATGGAAGGAATGTGGGTCTACGACATCAAGGTTGATGGTGAAGGAAATCTATTGAAGAGGAAAGCGAGGTATGTAGCACAGGGCGATATGCAGATCCCGGGCGTAGACTTCCAGAAAAGTTGGTCAATGGTCGCTCGTTTCGAATCCGTCCGCTTTCTCTTGTCCATATGCGCTTTGAAACGGCTACACACTCGACAATGGGATTTCTCAGCAGCCTATCTTAACGGTGTACTCCCCGATAATCCTCCTGTCTACATGTCTCAACCTACTGGATTTGCGAAGAAGGGGGAGGAAGACAAGGTCTGCCTTATGCGACGACCGCTGTACGGAATGGCCCAAGCAGGACACATATGGTATAAGGAACTCGAAGTTAGGTTTAAACAGAACGGCTTCAAATCCTCTCGAGCAGATCCGTGTATACGATTCCGACGCGACGCAAAGACTAACAAGTATTCCATCGCACCCGTTCATACCGACGACATTTTCTTAGGGTCCTCCTCCGCACCCGAGGCTGACTCCACAATTAATGCCTTTTCCGGATGGGACCTCTCTGACGTTCGGGACAAACATTTCCTAGTTGGGCTAACAATCAATCATTCAAATGACGGGTCTATTGCGATATCACAGGCGCCATTCTTTCTTAACGCTTTCAAACATTTTGGAATTATTGAAGACCTTCGACCCATCTACACCCCCCTTCCGCCAAATTTCTCACTTGAGCGAAACGATACCCAAACTCAGGAGGACAGGGATTTTATGAAAGGTAAACCATACCGAGGTATCCTTGGTTGCTGCTGGTGGGGAGCAAGCAGTACACGACCGGACATTGTCTACGCGTGTTCCGTCCTTTCTACCGTTCAAAACGCGCCTAAGCAGTCTCATTGGGACCTCTTGATCAAGCTTTGCCGTTACATCCATTCCACTGTTCATTACGGAATCATCTATCGAACGGGGTCTAGTTCAAAGGTCGAGCCAATCGGGTATGTTGATGCGGACTGGGCAGGTGATAGATCGACATGCAAATCGACCTCGGGCTACGTTTTTCTGGTGAATGGATCACCTATTGCTTGGTCGTCAAAACGTCAGGAGTCTATTGCACTATCCTCGACCGAGGCGGAATTTGTGTCAATGTCTCGAGGCGTTCAACAAGCTCTCTGGATGAGAAGTTGGTTAGACGAGATTGATCTGGGCATGGGGAGCGAACCGCTGAACATCTTCTGCGACAACCTGGGCGCTGTGAGCTTATCGGAGACAACTAAGGCTCATAATCTCTCGAAGCACATTGACATTCGACACTTGTTTGTTCGAGAGTTTGTCGATCGTGGTCGAGTTTCTATCCTACCCATCTCCACTACTCAAAATATTGCAGACATTATGACGAAGTCGCTTCCAAAAGACAAGCATCGCCGATTTGTTTCAGCTCTAGGCCTGGACTGGTGGTATCAGGACGCCAAGGGGAGTGTTAAAGAATGACCTCCCGGTCGCGTTGGGTTTGTATAGCACGTGGTCGTGCAATGGGGCGTCCTGATAGTTTAGGATGATCTCTACATTTTTACTTCCATTTGAATACTCACGGAATATCGAACGGCCACTTTCGTTTAGCCTTATCTCATTTCACAACATACTTTTACTATATATATTTTACAGTTAGGACTTTTCCCTCAGAACTCCTACTACGTTCTGAGGGTACGTGACGATTATATTTTACTCTACTTTCCTTTACTGATTATCCTGTAGTTAACAGTGTACTTACGTAGTCTACAGGTATAAGGAGAACTCCTACTACGTTCTGAGGTTAACAGTGTACTTACGTAGTCTACAGAATTTGACAGCACTCCTTCACCAGAGCCACCCCTCCTTTCCCCTTTCCATTTGTCAACTCTAGACTCAACACGCCTCTTTGGTCTCGAACACCCTATGCAATCAAATAGTACATCTTTATCTCGTTTTGATGTCACTCAGTATCCATCTGCTGTCCCTCTTTACTACCCTCTACCTGCTTTGTTTGCTCCCCATTATCCTCAGTATCTTGCCCACTCACATATTTCATCCATTGACCACCCAGTACCTGTTCAATACCGTCCCCTTCCACGCCCGCTCCCCCGCGCTCCTTCTCATATTTTCAGTTTAGATCCAGATGTACCTCGCAGTAGTGAATCTTAAAAACATGGGCCGAACATGGCCCGCAAATTGCACGGAACTGCTGAGCTGCCATCATTGCCGAGATACGGCTTCACCGTGACACTCGCGTTACTTGGGAGTGGAAGAACCCAATTTTTGCTCGGGCATTGCCCGACACTTGAAGCTGCTCCTCTAAGGTCCGAAGGAGTTAGGTCTAGGGGTTTATGAGTCGTGCCGATCCAGCTGTGTTCTTAGAATTTTAATCCGCTAATTTTTCGAGCCAGTATTAACAATTTTGACAAAAACAGAAGATCCCCTTCACCCATGGTAAGTACATATATTGGCTACCCTGATCTTGAAGTTAAAATATACGTTCATTCTTTTCCAACCAACCAAAACGCCCTGTTTCGGCCGCAATCCAACTTTCAGAAAATCTTCTTTTTTTTTAGTCTAGACATTTGTTACTTTTCGGCGCGACGAAACGCTCAGTGTCACCGAAAGAGAATGAGAGAAATATTCACATCCATAACATTGAATTCTATACAACACGGATTTATACGCGGAACGGGATAGGACATAACCGGGAGCATATCGAGAAAGAGAGGGTAAAGGTTTCGGCCCTCCCTTCCTCCCTCTCTTCTGCCAATCTACGCTCTCCGGTGACTCTAAAACACACACATCGAAGACCTTCTGTATACACTGCTTAAACGGCTTTCTTGGCGACAATGGTAGGTCGGTCAAATGCATCAGGTGCAAACTCCCTAGCGGCCTTTCCGTCCTTGTTCTTGTAGAAGACGATATCACCCTCATCTTCAACGAAGCAGCATTGGGTGAAGGTCCTGTAGAGAGCACGGAAGGTGTTCTGTTGGGGGAAGAAAGGTGTGTGTAAGACCACAAGAGACATTGAGTACGGAGACAAGGGGAAGGAGGCTTACGGTGGAGTCGCCATTGTATTCATCGCCCAAAAGCTTTTTGAGCTCTTCAGTGACGTAAGGCTGGTTGTACCAGGCAATGTTGGAGAAAAGATGGTGGGCGATGTGGTCGTGGCTGACGTTATGGAAGTAGGCACGTCCAGCCCAGCCGAGGAGAGGCCTGTCGGTGGTCGAAAGAGCGCCGCGGAGATAGGACCATTGACTGTTCCTGTACATGGGGATGGTGGGGTCGGAGTGGTGGAGGTAGGTAAGCATGACGATCCAGTGGTTCAAAAGCTGAAAGATTTGAGGACGATGGTTAGTGAGATACAGCGTGACATCGCTAGGAGGGAAAAACATACAATGTAAGGAACAAAGTAGAACTTGATGAAGGCGGAGAGGCCGACAGTCTGGGTCCACATGTAGAGAATGCACGACATGACGGTCAAGCCAATGTCGGAGGCAATGATGCCGTTACGTTCGTGAGGCTTGAACAATGGAGAAGATGGGGCAAAGTGCTATAGATAGGCCGAATACGAGTTCAAACATCGGCGAATCAAGAGTCCGATAATGACTTACGTTGGTGCCTTTGGGATGTCTCGGAGATCCCATTGTATCCAGGCAGAGGTAGATTTGCCATCCGAGCAGTTGCATGAGGAGCATTCGAGAGACGGTGTAGATGGGGGTCTCCTCGAAAAGCTCATGGTAGTCAGCGAGACGAGCCTTTTGCTCTGAGGGAAGCTTGAAGTCGGACCTAGTGCGAGGAACATAATTTTCGTCTCGTTCGATGGAAACGGTGGCCTTGTGATGAGAGTGATGGGTAGACCTCCATGCAAAGTAGGGCGCAAGGACGAACTAAAGGACGAGAATTGCGTCAACACATCATGTGTGAGAATCTGAGCTGAAAATAGGCAACTCACAGTGTGAAGCAAGTATCCAGTCAGGTTGTTGAGCCATTTGTGGGTGGAGACATTACCGTGACCAGCCTCATGAGCCATGCACCACCAACCAGCGAGGACGACACTTTGGGCGATCCAGTAGGCCCCCCAGAGGCCCCATTTGGTGAGGGATCCGGCCAAAGGAGAAGCACCGTAGTTCTCAACTAGGCTGGTGGCGAAAGGTTCGATTTGCCATCCAAGCTTGTAGAGAACGACGGCGGAGAGCACATCGCGAGCAATGTAAAAGGAGGCAGTAAAGAAGTTCTTCTCGAAGAGGTGCTTGGGTACTGCGGCATGGACTTCAGCGATGGTGACCTAGGCAAGCGCTGGTCAGATATGATGATAAAGGTGAGCAAGCGAACGACTGACTTTCGTAGGAGAGAAAGGTCTAGCCTTCCTCGCCAAGTATTCAGGTGAATCTTTGAATAACGAAAGCATGGTAAGAGTTCAGATACTTCTGCACGTAGAGGCGAAAAGTTGGACTAGAGAAAATATCCGAACGGAAGCACTGGTTTTATAATCGGCTCGCGGGAGCTCACGAGCTTGACAAGTAATCATTGAAAGAGAACGGTAAGTTCCTCTTTACTTGGTGACCGTACGGGAAAAAGTGCGTGATTGCAGGAACGCGGTGCTCAAGCTGTTCGTTACGTGATTTGCTTCTCTCCCCGCGACCCCCATCTGCTCATCTGCAATCTGGTTCATTTCTGCCAACTGAACCGACAGCTCCTTACTTTTCGGTCTAGTTCGCGATTTCACGTTACTTGGCGTAGGGGCTCTTCATAGCCCGAGCTGGCGCCACGGCTCCGGGTATAAACTCCATTCAAAACTCGATTTCAAGTCCGTTTGGCGAGTCGAGTCAAAAAAACATCAAATCTTTATTCAACGCACAAATCACAGATTTCCTTTGCCAGATTTGGCACGAACGCCTTTTTTTTACCCGAGCCCGCAAACCCAGCCACCACCCCGCGTCAAGCCAAACCATGCTTCAATCCCGCTCATGATTCTTTTTTTCTTTTGTGTGTTTTTACCTCAGTCCAGTTCAGTTCGTTTGTTACTTGGCTCCTTCTCTGCCGGGTAAAGCGCTGTTCCTGTATGAATTTTTTCACAACAAACGGTTGCTTTCATGCTATCCTCGCGTCAAGGCAAAGATCTTAACCCCGATTCCTCACTTCCTACGGAAAGGCTTTTCAGTGGTATTACATAGCCGCCTCGACCCACGGGGTGCGTCTTTATAAATACGAGCACCGGATTTTCTGAGGCTTCAGCTTAAGCTCTATTCGAACAGCGAGTAGCAACACGATGTCCAGTACAACGAAACCAAGAAGCAAGGACGATTATTCTGAGGGCGATCTGCCTCAGTTCGAGCCTATGCCTTGGTAAATACTTCCCTTACATCCTTCTTATCCTTCGATTGTCGGCGCTCAACTTTTTACTTCTTAGGTCATTGAAAGAAATCAGGGATGCCATTCCTGCTCGTCTTTTCAAGCGTGACACCCCTCGAGGTCTCCGATACTTTGCTCGCGATCTGGTTATGGCGACTGCAGTTTGGACCGCTGCTACGTACATCGACCCCTACTTCGGCAAGGCCGAAGTCATTGAGAAATTCTCTCCCATTGGCGCTGAAGTCGCCCGATGGGCTGCGTGGAGTGTTTAGTGAGTATCCAGGCGTTCTTCACTTTTCCTCCATTATCTAACTTTTGATTCCTTTTAGCTGGTGGTTCCAGGGTTTAATCTTCACTGGTATTTGGGTTATTGGTCATGAGGTACGCCGATAACATCCGTTATTCTTCTGTGATCTCGATCCTAATCTTACTATCTAGTGTGGTCACGGTGCTTTCTCTGAGAATCAATGGGTTAACGACATCATTGGCTTCGTCAGTATTTCCAGACATCAACATCCCTTGTCGAAACTCATCCTCTCTGTCAGGTCACCCACACTCCCCTCTGGACTCCATTCTTTAGCTGGAGAATCTCGCACCATCGCCACCACAGTAACCATGCTTCCATGGAACGTGATGAGGTCTACGTTCCCAAGACCCGCAGTGACCTTGGAATTGCACCTGAGAAGGAAGAGTTTGAGGCCCTCAACTGGGATGAGCTTTTCGGTGACACTCCCATCTACACTCTCTACATGCTTCTCAGGCAACAGTTCTTGGCTTTCCCTGCCTACTTGCGTACGTGGCGACCTTTTTTTTCATTAAGCTCAAAGTTATTGATCCACATTAATAGTTTGGAACGTTTCTGGCCAAAAGCATTACCCCAAATGGACCAACCACTTTGACCCCAACTCCATTCTGTTCACCAAGTCGCAACGTGGTATTGTCATGATCTCTAATGCCGGTATTGCCTTCATGATCTGGGCCGTCTGGAAATCCTGCCAAGTCTTCGGCGCCGCTGACACCTTCAAGTACTACGGCTTCCCGTGGCTCCTGGTTACCCACTGGTGTACGTACTTGGAGCGTTTCTGCCCGCAAATCAACATTCTCATCTCCTTTTTCTTTCCCTATCCAGTCATCATGATCACTTACCTCCACCACACCGACCCAATCATGCCTCATTACCGCGGAAAGGAATGGAACTTCCAGCGCGGAGCGGCCGCTACCGTCGACAGGCCTTTCCTCGGATGGCAGGGACGCTTCTTCCTCCACGATGTCGCTCACTTCCACGTCATCCACCACGTGAGTTGACCCTGCTCTCTCTCTCTCTCTCTTGCTCCCTTCGCCTTGCTAAACCCTCGCTTTCTCTATCTAGTTCTTCCCCAAGATGCCTTTCTATCACGGCCCGGAAGGCACCGAGTACCTCAAGGCCTTCATCGGTGAACACTACAACTACTCCGAGGCCCCCGTTTTCAAGGCGCTCTGGGACAACTACAACGAATGCCAATTCGTCGAAGACGATGGTGACGTCATCTTCTACCGCAACAAGGAAGGAAAGGCCATCCGCCGCCCGACCGACCCCTACTACTTGGGCAAGCCTCCCAAGAAGGAAAAGGTTCAGTAGACGGGTCACCAGGGGAGGTCTGAGGAGTTTTGGCGAAACTCGAGTGGGCGGTTGTCTTTTTTTTGCGCATCCCTTACCAGTGATTGGGATCTCCGACTTACTTCACAACTTCACTGGTTGTACGCAACACATTTACGGCCTCTCTTGTTTTTTTTACATCATTCCTCCTCCTCTCTGTCTCTGTATCTCTTGCCGTTCATTTGTTAGACGCTATGTGTCAAAGTAGAATTTTTTGTGCTATAGCCAAATGTGATCTTTGTATTCTGGATTTTTAAAAAAAAATATCTCGCATGCCTTCGCCAAAATTAAGCTTTTCTCTTTTCTTTTTTTCTAATGGGAGATTAGATTTAGATTACATCCGGCACGTGTTTAGAAAGTCTCCTCTCGTTACAATAATTAACACAAGGGCCATAAGGTGAAATAGATTCCCTGCGACGTCGGTTTCGATATCAGATCGCACCTCGCTGACACTCCAATTCTCTGAAGCAAACTCCTCTCTCGCCTTTCACGCCTTTCAGCTTGGCTCAAGTCCTTCTGGTACCATGCACGATAATTCCACACGCTTCCAAGTATTCTTCCGAACCACTGGCTCTCAAAGTCTATACGATCCTCGTGTCTAAACTCACCGCCATGGTTATGGAGGTGAACGGTCATGGTCTTATTCTTCTGAAGCTGCTGCAGCCGCGAAACGCAGCGGCAAAGGACGAAACTCCGACTTTCCAAAGATACTCAATAAGTGGCCTGAAGAGAGAGATATGGAGGGCTGGGACCAGCATGCGGAGCTCTCTGCTTATATTTCCTGCAAGGTGCAGGCATCCCTTGATATTACGGCCCAGGCCGTACTAGAACTATCTGATTGAGCCATTTCACCACACTTTATCCTACTCAAATACATCCCGGACGCTCGCCCGCTCCATTCCATTAATCCCCAAAGTGACTCCGTGGACTTATAAATTTTGCGCTCACTGGTCAACACTTGTTCGGCAGATCGAGTCGCTTGCAGTGGTGCATTCAGATCTGAACACAGGAAACATATTATTGTCACCCGGGAAGAACCCGACACGGCCCGTGATGATCGATTTTGGGTCTTCATGGGACGAGAGTGGATGCGGATGATAATGAGATGATAGAGGAGAACCGTGCGATACCCTACGTGACAAGATAATTGTGGCGGTGGGCTCTGAAATTAGTGCGTGCTTCCTTCTGGAAATAAATCCCGACTAGATCTCGAAAACGAAATTTGACCATCGCTCAGGAAAATTACCATGATTTTAACAAGCCCGACGTTCAAAATGTTCATGAGACCCGAACTTGTTGCTCTATTCTTCTTTTTTGAAGAGTGTACCATGTGAGTATAGTACCGAAATCTTCTCCGTAATACGGCGAAATGATCTGTGAGATTTTAGCCATTTTTGTTTCCAAACATTCGGTTTTATTAGAATCACTCCTCCACAGTCATCTCCGGGTCCCATTTCCGTGCCCTACGGTACACTTCTCGATATCGACGCGCCCTTCCTTGTTATGATGAACCAAAGTTCCACATGGTGTCCAAATGTCGCTGTCACCGGTCCTTGAAGGACACTTACGACTACGCGGAACAAGTTGTTGGATGCCCGCCCGCATCATACCCAATCGGCCGCAGTGGTGCGTTGATACTTCATAATCATGTCCGTGCCCATTGAAAGTAAGACTTTGGGGTTGCATCGCTTCGATTTCTCATGTCAGCCTATCTTTTCACCCTCAACAGTTGGCATCTAGCTACAGTAAAGGTCGTCCCTGCATGGTCAGTCAAGCTTGAAAATCTTTCAGGGATCAAAGTACTCCGCCGGACCGTCAAAATGCCGTGCTTTGAAAGAGATTCCTTGGTTTGTTCTTGGCCTCGAGAAGGGACGAAAGATTGAACTTTGAACCTTAGGTTCGAACTCTAGGCACCTGTATCTAACCAAACAAGGACGATTTATCATCACATTACAAACCCCCCAGAAACACCGCTGGTTTGCCATTTGCCTCTTCCGATGAATACGAACGAATCATTTGTCGCAAGCCAAGAGGCCCGAAGTACCGGAAAATTAGAAGGCGGCGGCATTTTCCTTGCACCTCGGACCAAGATGTCGGCAAGCGCTCAAGCGTCTAGGCCTTGCACCAGGCATTCGGACTTCTGAATTACCGGTTGCAATCAAACTTGCGGCTTTGCCGTATCACAAATCGGCAAACTCGGCAGTAAAGTTTGCCGCGGCTGGCTCAAAAGTTAAGTGCGAGGCTTGTACTTGAAAGTTCATTCTGCCCTGGGCTCCAGCCATTCGGGTGTATGTATACATATTACTCTTCATGTGTTGCCCCTCAAAGGATTTGATCTCAATGGCCGACAAGAAAGGTCCGATAGCTCATTCGAAATCCGACTCGCTTAATGCTTGGCGAAGCAAAGAGACTACTTATCAACTATGCAACTGGCGGTCTTTTTCTCTCTCTCTCAGAAAATACCGATGAGATTGCCCCTAAAAGTATGGAGAGTTGGCTAGCATACATATGGACTTGAAACATTCATGGCGTAATATATGTAGACGGTGCGTAGCATAGCTTATTCACGGAAAATAGTGATGACCCACGACCTCGGATTTTCATCAACTTTTGTTCCGAATATCCAGCTGAGCCGAAAAGCTGCCTTGATTGATTCAATAATTAAACATTTCGAATGGCCATCATGCATCTTGACCCGTTCGAATTGATGGTGGCAGATTGTTTCGAACGAGCATGTCTCCGCCTGGTTGTCAAAGAGGGAGGGAGATCAAACGCAACGAATCAATTTATCCTTTCCATCGCGACAAGAAAAATCACATTCCTCCACATCCGACATTCATACTCTTCCCTCTCACCTTACCCTAAAAAAACGAAACGAAAATCCAAGTCTCAACCCTGAGGATAGGTTTCGGATCTTATCGATGAGTTAATGGATTCTATGGAATCACTCTATTCACCAATCTGAGCTGCATGTAACGTTCCTGAAGCGACAATACACCACCCGATGCGTACTCATTTAACTTTTTGCTCATTTATCTTTTTCAAATTGAGCTGCGCCACCGAATTCGCGTAGCAAGCCATACAAAATAAGAGTATGTACACCGCCTGCAAGTTGTTTGCCTCGTGTTGAGAAAATCATCGACCGTTTATCGCGGCCATAATCCAGGCTAATCTTGAACGACTTATTTACCTCTGAGTGGCACGCGCAGGGAAAACAAATTATTGCGTTAAAGTATCCTAGCCAGTGCTTGAACTTCATTTCAAACAGAAAATCTGCATGATCGGCGGCAATTCGCTCCAGAAATCAACGCTCCGTGTATATCGACAATCAATTTCATGGCTTCAGGGATCCAACTGTTCAAATGATGGTTGTCAGTTCAAAGTGCCACTGTAGCTTGCAAACTCTACAAGAACAGCTATCGTTTAAAAAGGACACTTGAATACTTACATACATATTACGGTTACTGTGTTGCTGCCGCGCAAGGCTTTTTCAGAATATTGATTGATTCGTGCCACTCACTACCACTGCCATTGACCGGAAGATCCGAGAAAGACATTTTGCGAGAGTCCCAGGATGACATTCCGTCCAGAACCGGCAGTGAAACGCCCACGGTCAATTCCGGTCCGGGTCGACGAAAATTTTCTTGTTCCGAACTTCAACTGCTCCGTTGACGCCAAGTTCGTACTGCATGACAATCTTGCAGAACCTTACTCGTGACATCGATGACTACAAGCAAGTCCCTGGATTAATATTGTCCGAAGATACAGGAGTCGGTGGCAGTTCAGATTATGAGGACACCACCACCGACGACTCCGATTCCGACTCGAGTGGCAAAGACCCAGTTCAGAATCAATCCGAGTCAACCCACCTGAATTCTAACCGTCATGCATACTCAAATCGTTCACCAGCTCCTTCTCCCGAACGTCGAGCTTTAACTCTGGCGGATTTTACCTCTCCATATTTAGACAACAACGAAATTCTTCAGATGACCTTGTCTTTAGATCCCCGTTCCGTTGACCGGATTCGCTCAGAATTGGTTCAAGGTCAGGTACGAGGTAAAAGAACTAGACGAGCTCCGTCATCTATGGACAGGACGTTGGTAACTCAAATCGGGTCCTCATCGTCTAAAGTTTCCAGGGATAGCCGCACGTCGTCCTCCGGTTCTTTGAAGCGACGTAAGGTCAGGCATGAAAGTCAAGGAACATCAGGCCATGGTCAGGCATGCTCTCCCCATGTTGACCATGGCTCCTCGTTGATAGTTCCCAATGTGAAGGGTTCGCCGGCCTTCAAAATGCTCCCAGCGTCCAAATGTACTTTGCCTCTAGCCCGCTTCAATCGATCTCGACGGCTACTGTGTCCAGGCCCCGACTTTGCGGTCGAGTATCCACTTACTACAGTCTCCATGAAGGGAGACATACAGTTTATCGATAGGCAAAACCAGTATGTCCTTTATCAAAATCATCGATTGCCTCCCGTTATTCATTTTCCTCTTTGGCAGACAATGGCATCGCCCATTCTCAATTCCAAACTCAGATAATGTCCCCTACAACGTTGAGGACGCCTGTGTGGTGGAAAATCTCGTTGTCATTGCGTATAGGGAAGGCCCCCACCAACTCAGTACGATCAAGATACCAGAAATCTCTTGCGATCAAAGACCGAGGATATCGTATAGCTCATCGTCGACATCTTCTCCGATACGAGCTCTTGCGCCCGTTCCCTCTATTTCCACATTTAATGGCAAGACAGCCATCACCGCCGGAGAAGACAAGGTAGTCAGGGTTTGGAGCTTAGAAGGCTCCTCCCTTGACAGCGACTCTACATCTGACTCGGACTCTGAAGACGGTGCGACAACCACTTCGCTGATCATTGACTCCGGTGCTACTTCGTCAACGGTCGGTGTTATGCCGCATCGGGTACAATGCATTGCTGCGCGGGAGAGCAAACTCTACTCTTCAAGAGGAAAGATATTAAGGATAGACGATGTGAATGGCAGGGGATGGTCGACTTCTTCAGGTTCTCGTCGACGCCAAGAATCGTCGAATGTATTCGCCAACAGTATCATCCATATTCACGCACCTCTCGGTGCTGGAGACCAGAATTTCATTTTTGTTGAGGCGCGTAACCGTTCCCCTCCCGGCTTCTCAATCTGACATCTCGTTCTAAATTGACTAGACCGACCATCCACGAGCTCAAATCGGTTTGTACGACATCCGCAAAGATATTCGTGCCGAGGGCGAAGATATTTCATTCGGATACATATTTCCAGACTCGTATAAACATACAAAATATTTCAAAGGGAGTCCAGAAACATCTCTCTCGACCTACAAATACGTTCGAGGCTATCCGGATGGGGTTGTATGTCTTTTTGATTGGCGTAATCCCAAAGTAAGTCTAGGCCACCCGTTCTCCTTTCTTATTACGGCTTGCCTTTACGACTTGATTCACTAACCCCTCCTATCTAAAAGGCACCAGTAGCACAGACCTGTGCTCGCCGGTCGTCTGGTAAAGAAATCTTTCATACGATATTCGCAGACTTTTGCATACCTCATTCCAAGAATAAGAATCGTACAATGAAAGGAGTAGTTACCTTTGGAGGCGGAGAACTGGATTTTCTCGATCTGTCTCTGAATGCGTGCCACTCAAGTACCCGGACCCCAAAAAAGTTAAATTGATTGGTTTTTTTCTCTTTTTTTTTGCCGTGCTGCATAATTATACCCTGGCTATTAGCGATTCTACGTGACAATATCCGATTTTATACGGAACAACCACGATCCACGTAATAACCGTCCATAATTTTTCATACACTTAGAACAGTTACAGACTGTACGTACTCGCGTTCATTGCGCAATTCTCGTCTGTATCTGTGTCCGATGGAGTGATATCGTCTTCCGAGGACTCAACCACAACTACTCTGAGGGTGGAGCGAACGTGCCGCAAGTATATCTGGGCGCTTTGATAGAAACGGACAGCGGGGCTTTGCTAAGTTAGTATAGACCTACTTGTTATCGATGGATCTGTATGTAGTTGTGGCGGGAAAGTCAATTGTTTGAACAAGGAATAGATAGGACACGGCATGTACATATATGGGGGTTAATGATAATTGTGATAATTGACTACGGAATTAGAGTATACAGCATTACTAAAATAGTCGCCTGTAGTACTAGAAACAATGACGACCTCAAGGAGTAAAACGGACAAATGGGACGAATGGAAAAATTCCGAGGAGGACACAGGAGGTATTGTTACCCTCGTCCTAGTGAAAGGGAAAAAACGATACGGGGCGCTAGTTAGCCACGCAGAGACCACAAGCTGCTATCTTTTTTTTCTGAAATTGACCGAGCTGAACCACCATAGAATACCCCATACACGGACTCAAGCTTGGACCGTGTGTGTGTGAGTGCGTAATAGATAGTGGCCTGGAACTCAGGGACCCAGGTTGAGAAACGAAGCTTCCGACCGTGCAACAAAACGCGTTCAGAAATTTAGCAATAAGGATATAATACTAATGCACTGCATAAACTCCGTTGCTGTGGGCAGACGTACGACGAGGAGTCGTCCAAGAGCATGATTACACGCGTGAATTAATCTGGGGCATCACAGGCTACACACGTGAATTAACCTGAGGTTGGAGGGAACTAGTGGAAACCCCGTAATACACGCAGGTCATAAATTATCCGAATGTATGGATTTATTCTCGGTGTTTAAAGTCGAATAACACCTGATTCTTTGAGATAATTCCAGCCTCAGGTTCCTTGACTCACCATACGATTGCTTGAACGACGAAGCTACCTATATGAGTCTCGGATGAAGTGAAGGTTGAAGATATCCCGAAAGATCTTTGAATGGTGATTTTACTCGGTGTTCAATCAAGACAGCTTCATGATCTGTCGTCTCAACGTAGCTACCAAAGGAGACACGGCGGAATTAGCCTACCGCCTACGAAGAGCGAGCCCAATGGACTTGAATGTAGAAAATTCGCAGAGGTTTTGACCGTTTGTGTAGATTTGGAAAGATAGAGTGAACTTGAAGATTTTACTGCATAGGACGTACAATTATTAGGCATTGACTTCAACTTTTCCAAATCGGTCCTTTCGGCGGATCTTTGTAGAGTAAACGAGATTTTCACTTTTGAGATCTTAAAAACAGGACAGCCACGTGACACTGGTTCGGCAGCCCGGCTTGCTTGGAAAGCCGGACTGGCTGGGATACGGGTAATCGAGCTCGGTTCGATCCGTACTACGAGTATCTAAATTTGCGAGCCAGGCAATTCTGGGCATTTTTGGCCTGGACAAAGTCGGGACGTGATCAATGGCTTTTGAAATGTAATCATAAAGGCTGAGTATAGTTTCGTGCGCCCGTTTTTCCTCTTCCCACAGCGGTACTTCCACAATGCTCTGGTACCAAATTTTTGAAGACGGCGTTGAGTACGAGCAACGTGTAGGCAAGCCCTTCGTTCCTCCGGAAATCACCATCAAGCAGGTCTGGGAGGTTGTACCGAAGCATCTCTTCAAGAGAAGCACCGCGAAGAGCTTGTACTACATATCCAGACATATGCTGGTCACTTACCTGCTCTATGTGTTCGCTCAAAACATAGACCAGGTCGTCTCGACTCTAGGAGGTACTCCCTTGGCCCAACAGGTACTCCGGGTAATATGCTGGGCAGGATACTGGAGCTTCCAAGGTTTTGCGTTTGCAGGGATTTGGTGCATTGGTACGTCAATTCGTCTCATCTTTAGTTTGGATCCATGTTCTTAACTTCTTAACTTCTTTTTAGGACACGATGTACGTCTTTTTTCATGGGATAACCGCCTGGAACATTCCTGATTAAGCTACAGGCTGGACACGGCGCTCTATCAGATCTTGGAATCGTCAACGATGTCCTTGGGTTGTTCCTCCACTCTATTGTCTTGACCCCTTACCATGCTTGGAGATTTACGCACCGAGCTCACCACGTACGCCTGCTTTGCTATCGAATCACTTCTCATAACTCATCACTTCCTCTACAGAAAGCTACCCAGAGTTATGAGCGTGACGAGACTTTCATGCCCTTCCTTCGCAGTGACTTCAAACTCCCCGATGGAAAGGTTGCAGTCAGAATGGACTATGCCGAAATTCTGGAAGAGACACCGGCCTTCACTCTATTCCGTCTCTTCGTCAGGCAATTCTTGTGAGTATTCGCCCGACATATTCGTGGACCCCGCATTGATCATTCCTCCACCTCCAGCGGATTCCAACTTTACCTATTGCACAATCGTAAAGGTAACCGAAGATATCCTGCCTTCACCAGTGTACGTTCTTATAATTGCTCTTCCCATCCCATTTGACGCAATATTATCATTTTTCCAGCACTACCGGCCCTCTTCCCAGCTTTTCAAGTCCGTTGAACGTAAGCCGTGTTTGAATTGCTATCTTACCACTGTTCTGAACCTAGTTGTTAAATTCGTAGGCCCTGCCATCATCTTGTCGAACGTGTCGATTCTAGTCATGTTCGCCCTGATCGGTATCTATATCCAGAACAAGGGATGGAACAGCGTCATGAAATACTACTTCATGCCTTGGCTTGTGAGTCTCTTTTTTCCTTGCGCGTGTCGATCAACGGTTCACCAACAAGATGACAGTTTCAACATAACTGGATGGTCATGTTCACCTATCTCCAACACAGTGACCCCACCATCCCGTACTATCGTAAGGTAAACACAAGGTCATCGTTTGTGTACTTGTCAAACCGGTGTGCTGATCTGCCGTCAAGGATGAATGGACGTTCGTAAGGGGCGCTTTGGCAACTGTCGACAGGCCTCTGTTCGGTTGGATTGGAAGGCTTTTTTTGTACAACGTACGTCTATCGATTATACTGAAATCAAGGGAACCAAATTGATATCACCCTTCGTCGGCAGATTGCCACTGACCACGTCGCTCACCACTTCTTCTCAACTGTTCCTTTCTGTGAGGTCCCCGTCTTTCCCTTCTCGCGACGACACTGATGTATTTTGTTATCATATGACAGACAATCTCCCCGAGGTAACCAAAGCTATTAAACCTGTCCTGGGAGAGTACTACAGCCACGACTCTACGGTAAATTACGATTCCTATAGCTGTTCCAACTTGCGCAGTGGCTGATATCGCTTATCTAGGGTGTGCTCGCTGCTCTCTGGCGCTCTTTCACCCAATGCGTGTTCATTGAGGACGAAGGCGACATTGTATTCTACAAGAATCGCTTCGGTGAGACCGTTGTCCCTCTCGACGCCAAGGCCAAGAGCAAGGGAAGCAAGAAGCCAGTGAATAGCGCTGAGCAAGCCGAGATGATCATCAACTAAATGCCTGCTTGGAAATATCTTGATCCTGGGATCGGATTTGGTTACGGGATATCGGTGTAGAAAAGTGAACCATGGTTCATCATAACAAGTTGGTCCGTGGTACCACCGACACCTTTGCCTACTTTTGTTGTATCAAAGTTTAGATGTAGATTGTTGTACTGCAGCAGAAGTTCTTTTCTATTACATAATTCCTCTAACATATTATTGAGAGCGGACGGTAGAGCAGATGATTCTGATTACTGTGATGAACGTCTCAAGTACAAACTCGAACGACCAAGAAAAAAGAAAGGAAGAGAAAACAAGTCAACCTCCAATGGACGCCGCCTCTCTACAGTTCTTCCTGCTTAGGGACCACTACACCCAGAACCTCCCCCGGCATGGATACAGCAAATCGCCACACATCATCGTTAGTATACGCAAGTTCCGGAAGCTGTCGAAAGACAGCAGTGGAGAGATTGGGGTTAATAAAGGTATAGAACTTGATCTTTGGAGTAGCTCTGGCCCAATCTTCATCCGTCCAATCTAATCAAGGCAGACATGAGAACCTGAGAGTGCTGATTGTATTTCTGAGTTATTCTGATCCACGCACGCACCTTTGAAATGCCTGTGATCGATGTCCCGCACGTAGTCACCAAACGATCTCAAACTTATGGCAGCTCGAAGGAGCTGCATCGCATCCTGAGGAATGACAATAAGTACTCGAGATATGGGACCTTCGCAACGCCGAGCCTACTATCACTGACCGTAAAGCTGCTAGGTCTACGGACTAACATTTCCTTATGCGGACCTTGTCTAGAATTATTAGGGACGACTTCTGACCATACGAGCTGACGAGGTTGTCTCTCTCCGAAGACGAGGTACACTTGGCCATGCAAAAACAGGTCCATGCCTCTCGGGATCTTGAGCTTTTCAAACACGCCAACATCATCCCCGGCTGATACCAGTAACTGCCAATTTTCTGGATCAATATCGGCCCAGATCCATTTCTTCTCTTTGTTCTGTACCCGACACCGCAGACGAATGTTTTCTGCACTGGCATCGCCCACGTAATCCCCCAACACTCGAATAGCAGAGGTGACCGCTTCCTGCATAATAATAAAAAAGTTATGAGCATTCAACGATCTGATAAACTTGAAGAGCTATAAAGTTCGCCTACGTTGTAAGTCTTAGGTAAAGGAACTAGAGCATTCCTCTCTTTTTCGCCCTCCTCCGTGGCAGGTATCACGAATGTAAGTATTTCTTTCCGTGCTGTCGATGCGGGCGGGTTTTGTCTGTCCATACTCATTTCAAAGACTCTGGTAGCTGCGGGGAGATGAGCGCAGTCAAGGACACGGATCGCCCAAACCCCCACAAACGAGGCGCCGTTGATGATATCTGCCCACGCAGAAGACATCAAAACCTATATTGACCACAGTGCGAAGATTAGCAGGCGCTCAGCTTAGGATTACTCAACCTCTGTGTGTTTAACTTCAAGAGAGAATTTGGGGGGCGTTCACGGCAGTATGGTCTGGCCGTATCGATCACTGCACAAACTAATCGATAGCAGAAAAAACACACGACCGATGATCATAGCATGCATATCTTTGTCACCAACTCGATGACGGTCACAAAATGTCAACCCCCTCTTGCATTTGTAAATCCACGTCCGCGACGGCCCTGGCCAAAAAGTAACGTTATGTTCGACGGTCGTTACTGCGAGCCAGTGGTGTAAACTCTTGATCGAGAAAGAATAGCCACATCTCGGTCTGTCAACTTCTGTCCAGTTTATTCAATGACAGACTTTAATTATAGTACGAGCTAGCTGAACACACACGTACTCGAAGTTACTTGACGATATGCCGTCCTCCTCAGTTGGCAGGGATACATCAGCTTCGAGAGCGGCTGTGCGCGCCACAAAAAAGCTGCCTCGCATACTGAAAATTTGAGTACAGAGTTCCACGTCCGTATCACCCACATACTTAATTTATTATTGGACTGGTAACTAATCAGACCGGACAGGCTTTAGGCATCGAAAATAGGATGTCGCGGCAAGCTTACATCCAATCCAATCGCATGACCTCTCTGTACATCATCTGTCTTGGGAAGAAGTCGTGTAACTTCCATGTCATCTAGAAGTATAGTTACAAGGTGAGGTGACCCGGAAAACAACCTGAGGTAGGCTCAACAGTGACAGGTCCGCTCGGGAAGACTATGTAGGTGAAGCAAGTACAAGCCGGCTCGAGCCAAGGCTGTGGAATAGTGACGCTGACTTGAATGTTATTTTCCGAGTATGAAGTGCTATGGTTCGCGGCTTGCAGGAATTCGAGCGCCAACATTCTCCCGCGAGTCATCTTTTCCGCCGGCTTATTTACCATGAGAATGATGGACATTGCCGCTGTTGATATTCTAGTCTTGATGGAAAACTGCTGTTGGGCGTCTTCACGCTATAATTGAAGGGGATCTAGCTTTAAGAACGCACAAATGTCACAAGGTCAAGCTATAAAAGACAGACTTCGGGCACTAACATTACCAATAGCATTCACAAGCATGCATCTACGCGTCTTCATCAGGATTCCATCAAGAACGTGTGGTGATAGTGTCGGGGAGAAGAGACTTTTGGTCATCCAAAGTGCCCTTAGCAAGCACAAGACAAGTACAAGTCACGTATAGGAAAGCTTGACGGATGAGCTCGGGGTAATTCGTCCACAAGAGGCATCTGTGGATCTCGGAGAAAATACGACGACAAGGTTTACCGAGAGAGAGGGGTGGGGAAAGAATGGCGGGGATGAATGGAATACAACCAATGTCAGACTAAATAAAGCGAGTTCGATTTAAACAACAAACCTTCTGAATCATGGCATGAACTGGAGATTGCTTCTGAAACTCCTCGGTTGAATCTTTCTCGGTTCGCCTGCTGAGGAGCTTTCGCGGTGATAGGCTTGAGATAGGATGAAGATGAAGATACAGACTTCCAGGAATAGCCCTAATACGACAGACTTCTTGCCCTAAATCACGCTCAGGTTTCTACAAGTCACGCGTACCAAAGAAAGAAGGACGTACAACGGCGGAAAAAGCGAAATCAAGGTCTGTGCATGAAAGCTACACTGTAAGGTTTAACTAGTGGGAAAAGGATCAACGTTGATCACTCCATACGGTAGAGTTAAACCAAAAAGCACAAATAAAGATTCAAGTAATTTTCGACTCGGATCTTTGTTTGAGAGGCGGTATGAAGAAAAGTGAATAACTTTACCTGGACCTGCGCTTCAAATATGTTCCAAGATGGCTTCTCAGAGCCTCACGGTTTCCCGAGAATCGCCGACTTTGAGTATGACATGAGAAAAGCCGGACGAGTGCTGCACGGTTCGTCGGGCTTGCTCTGAATCATGCGAGACCGTATTCTATTCTTGAATACCGGTGGGACACTGGATAAACACCGAGGAGCGCAACAGCCGTTGGTAGAGCACAATACCGCAGAATCAATCATTTACGGCCCATTTAGCAGATTATATTCTTGCTCATTATCTCAGCGCTGTCTGTCTGTCGCAATTGGATAATCATGAGCGAGCTTCAGTTGACAGGAATGCAAAGGTAAATCACCATTCTAAAGTCTTTTTGGATAGAGTTTCTACCCCTAGTAAAATGATCTGCTCGATGTATTGAAGCTCTGCCGATTAGTGCAGCTGTATCAGAGTCATTAATCCCAAAGGGTTCAGAACTGAATGCCATAACATTCTGCTTCAGCGTCGTCATCCTTCTCTGGCGCAAATGACGATTTTCGGTTTTCTTCTCTGGATTATGACTTGTAGATGACTCGCGCTGACCGCCGTGACGTTATTGGGAACATGGCGTCGAGACAGTTAACGAGCTTTGTGGTGGGCGGGCTGGGTCGCGGTCTCGGAACTACGTCACAATTTTACGCACTTTACACATTCAATTGATTCATTCTGGACCAGCTACGAGGCAAAGCGAACAGTATTTCGGAATCTGCTTCTATTCGACGATAGCTATCAGTTGTCCTGGACAATAAAGATAGTGTGTCTGTGTAAATGATTCAACAAATATAGTTGTCCGTGTTTGAACACTCACCCATGGTTATACCTGTTCCGTACCAGTGGCCCTGCACAATAATAGTTTGCGTGAGTGTGTCAGCAAAGATAGGTGTTCGGGTACCCACGTACGACTATAGCTTTTTCGTAACAGTCGTCCTGCACGATAATAGATCTGTGTGAGTAATTCAACAAAGATAGTCGTGTACGAGTACCCACGTACATCTATAGCCTTTTTTTCTTCACAGTCGGACCCAGAGGCACACTGGTGCCCGGCTTAGTATTAGCCTCCTCCAAATCTGCCTCTACCTTCAATCTTTTTCGCTTGCGGCCTACTCCGCTGGTACCTTCACGCCCACCCTGCGAGCCCTCTATCATCTCCACTTCCTCCGACTCGGAGGTGCGAGTGAATGCGTCACAAAGCATCTGGTCAAAACCAACACAGCGAAACGATATCCACTCCGCTCGAATTTTTCCGTCATCGCACAGCGCCTCAAAGTCGGCTACGCTTATCCAGTCAGATTCAGACTGGGTCTGGATTTCGTAACATGCTTGGGCCATTAAATCGGTCACTGTCCCCCGCTATCAAACGGCTTTAATCAGTCCGTCTCGGCTCACAGAAAGAAAAACAAGACTTACATCACCTCTGAACGCTTTACCACCCATTCCCATTCCAGCTGGAGCATCTCCACAAACATAGCTCCCAGTATAATGCAAGCTATCCCTCTTTCGGACGAAAAGCTCTCGGGTTTGACCAGAGAATGAATCGTGTGGAGATAACAGCGAGTACTGTGGGCAACTTTGCGTTTTGGGCACGAGGACGAGACCGTGTTCATTTGATGATCCAAGCCAGACGATACTTCTATGGTCCAGGACACAGATTCCACGAGAAGTCCTAAAAATGGACAACAAATCAGCGCCCAGTTTCATGCCCTAGAACGGACAGATCATACCATTTTTTGTCGTCTAGGGAGGCCTGATATGATGGCCATCAACCCAAACTGACTCGAAATGTGTTACAGAAACATTTGACCAAACTCACCGCTTGTATCAGACGGCGAAGGATGAACTGTTCCGCTTCATGTGTGCTCTCACCACGGAATTCGACACCTTCAACACTAATCGCAGCGATCTCCAGTCCGATCCGAGCCCCATACTTGGTTCCATTCGAATGTCGTGAACCAGTGTCATAAAACTTTAGGGGGGAGGTGAGCAGAGCACTCGAACCGTAAATTTATGCTCACTTCAATGATCACGCCTCCAGGACTTTGATCGTCCTTCAGGTAGGATATCAGAACCAATTTCGATTTCAGACCAGGAAAAACAGTGTTCACCTTTTCGAGTTGTCTTTCATCACTTGGCTCAACCTCAAGTCACAATGTCGTTTCAGAAAGATAGGAAGACAAGGGGAAAGGCCTTACCTTGACACCACCAGAGTCTGTACCATGAGATTTCTCTCCCTACAGAACTCGTATGAGGGGATCGTCCCACCACAAAAGTAACAAATGACACTTGCGGACTGGAACGGTGCGAATTCAGGTTTCTCCTGCTTTATCAGTGAGATCTAGGGCAGTATCAGCATCCGGAAAATAGCTTTAAAAATATGATTTCAAGATGACCTCTACACTTGAAGATGGCCGCTGGTCTTTCAAAGCTCGATATTTCTAACACACATGATCAGTGAATTGACAGTACGATAAAGGGATGTCGACTCTGACTCTGCGATACATTCGTCTTTTCTCTTCGACGCTATGATATTTCTCCTTCAGTGCATCTAATTCCCTTTCCAGTTCGTTATTCCGCGCCTATGGGTTATTGAGCGAATGAGGTAGCGAGCGAGCGACTGACAGTGTACCTTCAGTGTAGACATTTCCTAGAGTCGGTAAGAGCCATTAAGACCCATCGTTAGAGAGGTCAAGTCCTATTCACACCTTGTTCAATTCGTCCATCTCCTGCAAAGGCACTGGCCTGTGGCGAGTGGTGTGACGTGCTCCAGATGTCTAAGTAGATATTGTTACCATTTACAAGCGCATTACATCGATGCCTAACTCACCAGTATATCAACCGCAAGCTCAACTCGGCGAGGTAGAGAAGATAGTGGTCACTCGGAGAGAGGAGAGTTGAGCGTCAAAACTATCGAATCTAATCTAATCTAACATCCCGTGACCGTTGCTATTGCCGTCGGCATTTTTTTTTCTGCTTCTCATTCTACCGTTACCACCACGGCTTCGAAACAGACAAGGATTTCCTAATCAAATGTACTCCCTACTCGCTCCTCTGGTCTTCAAGAATCTAGATACTCCTCAATCCTGTCCGCACTCGAGCAAACGAGAATTCAACCTTGAGCGCTTCTGTGAGTTGTGCAGTCCTTTCACTTCTCGATATTCGCATGCCATTCTATCTTCACATTCGACGTGAAAAAGCGTGTGGAATTGGAAACACTTGAACCTCTCGGAGTTTGTCTTTTCTCTTTTTTTGGCCACCTACGTGATGATCTTCGGACCTATTTCTAACTCTCTATCGCCTTCTCCTGGTAGAATTTTTTTCGAGGCACTGGCGCTAGAGCAACTGTCGCTGGTCGCTTGAGTCCGGAGTCTCTCGACTAGCAACGAATTCCCTCTAGGGGCGGAGCGAGCTCAACTTCACACAGGTTTGTTGCCGTAAACACCCGTCTCTTTTTCTGTATTCTGACTTTCTCTCCCCATTTCACAGTTGGCGACGCAAGTCCAAAAGTGACTTATCCCTATTCACATGTTTTATGTGAGTTTCTGTCTCCTTCCTCTTTTTCTTGATGAAATTTCTACTCAGCTCACTTTGACGCTACAATAAACGCGCATGAAAACACCTTTTTATTCTGTTCTGATTCACTTCACTTTTTCACGTCTCTTGAGAACCTTCATCATCTAACGCTCTATTCCAGTGTTTTTTGCCCTACAATTATTTGGGTGGAATCAACTCATGCGCCTAGTCGAACCAAAGATTAGGGAAGACAACTGGGCAAGCTTTCTGAAAGAAATAGGTTCGTCACCGTCGTGAAGGTTCCCCCATATTCTGAGCCTCTTCTAGTCTTGTCAACGTTGACCGAATGGATCATCTTACCGCCCTAAATTAGCGCCAGCTTGCGGGATCCATCCACAAATTCCGAGTAACTGTTATCATTACTGCATCGGATCGGTTTTGTGAACAAAGTGTGTGGTGTTCCCTTATTCTCCTTAAGCTGCGATTGACGCGAAGCAGTTCAGACTCACTTGAAACTCTTCAAGTACAGTATCAGAAAATGATGTTACTCAAGCCTCGCGACGCTGTTCTGAGAGTTTTTGAGCGCTCTTGGTTTCTGAACGAGACCAACACAGATTCTTGTCTGGAAATTATTGCCCCAAGAACTCTTGTTGACATCCGTCTTCCCCGATCCCCTTCGACCGACATGCAGTACAAAGTCTGCCCAAAGCTCCGTTACCCCTTACCAGGCTCTATTGGGACTGTTTGAACTAGAGGCAGATCGCTCTACAGTCGAGCTCGTACAGCACAACACTCGGCGTACAGCAGCCATGATCTCTCGCCCTCGATGCAGGCTACACGATTATTCACATCTCCCCCGAAGGTATCTCGGAAGGCTTTCACATCGGCCATGTTCAGAGTTTGAAGATTTCATTGTTCGGCATTCCATTAAGCAGTTTCACTCCATTGGCCCAATCGTTTCAGCCCCTGGTCTCGTCGTCGCGGGCATCCAGGTGACTCGACCACTCACCAGAAGAGGGTCTCAATTTCCAATCGGGACACCAGGCATCGATGTTCTATCCGATGCCCAGCAGGAGGAGTGTCCCAACAGTTGAACATTATCTTCGCCGCCCATGCATCAAGTCAAGACGTGATCATCTCGGTCTTCACCTCTGGATTAAACCTCTACTCACTCCACCACTATCCTAAATTACCATGGAGCTGTTATTGTTTCTGTATCGGAACTGCTTTTGTAAAATGAGGTGGGTGGGTATTACTTCCTTATTCCCTTTAATAAGCCGCGATTGACGGGAACCAGTCCAGGCATAGTCGAAACCTATTACAATCACGTTTAGTGCGCTGGGAGAGCCGTTGACTAAAAAGTCGGAAAGGGACAAGTCTGAGGACAATGTCTTTCAGATTTTTTCTGACTCCTTCCAGTACAAAGTTCTGATTTTTCTTGTGCCCTTGTCCTTGCGTCTAAGTTTGAATTACTACGGTTTTCTAGCGTCTATCTCTCGAGTTCTAGATATAAAGAACCTATACTACTACGAGCTTCATACGATGAAAGTCTGTACACTGTTTCTGCCATATGTAAGACTCAAAGATAACAATGACCGACACTATAGTACATCTCAATCGGATTCTGAGCTCGACTCTGCTGACTGCGTATCGGATTTCAAGGCTCGCTTGCAGCTCGTACGGTTTCGTTTAGAAGGTCGCTCCTCTCCAAATTGCCCTCTGGTCAACGCACTCGAGTCACTCCTTGTTTGAGCTATGCCCTCACCCACCGCATCTTCCTCCCGCGGTCGCTTTGGCTGATATCCCCGATTCGTCTCGTAGCGAATCAAACTATCAGCCAGACTCTGATTATAACCGACGCACTGGAAAATCGTAAATTCGACTTTGAGCTCGCCGGATTTATACATCTTCTTGAGATCCTCTATGGACGGGAAACCAGCTTTTGGTTCTTTCGTATTTGACAGCCACTCGGAGGCTTCATACGCGACAGGTCCAACTGGCTGTTAACAATCTTTCAGTACAGGGCTTCGATGCGGACATAAAGTTTGACTCGCTTACCAGACCTGGAGGAAGAGCCAAGCCTTCAGGAGCAAGGTCTCTTGTTCTAACACATTTATAGACTCCAGCGTACGCCGCAGTCCCGGCGCGTGTGGTAAAATATTGGACTATCTGACCATCTAGGTTTTCGTATGGATATTGAATAGTGAATGTCGTTCCTGGGATAGTTTCTGTCACTGGGCTGCAAGTGAGATAGTGCTGGTTGGAGCCACATTGAACGCTGATGCTCCTCGGAGAAAAAAAGAACAGCTGTTTCGACCTGAGATTAAAAACAAAACATCATGAGTTTAAGCGGCCTATTATTCCTCATTCATTTTCAAGTGGCCCACCATTGAGTTTCCGGTACCTAGTAGAGATGAAAATTCTCAGTCCTAAACCTGAATTTTAAGACGAAACAGAACGTACTGCGAGCTTCAAATACGTTAGCATGTTAAGATCTCTTGATAACTTTGGTCCGTATATTAACCGCCTAGCGGCACGAGGTATACAGGGAAGGAACTGTAAATGTGTTTGAATCTTTGCAAGGATCCCGTTCGGCTATAGAAAACGTGAGCGATGTATGAGAGGCCTGCTTCGGAAGACATCGTACTTGACCATCCTGTTTATACGACAAGTTAAGCACAATATTTTCGCTGCCCAGGTTGGAAGTTACTTACCTGGCTTTGCATGCTAATAAACGTTTCCTCAAGGGATGTTATTTTTGTCTGTAATTCTTGTAATTCCTGCGTTGCAAGAGAGAGAGAGAGAAAGAGAAATCGGCTGAGCGAACGAAGACTTCTGGCTAAGAAATCTCTTACTCCGTGCGTCCGCTTTCGACTGGTCTTGATTTTCTGATATTTTACTTGTAGGGCGATTAGTTTTGCCTCGACTTCCTCCGATCTTTTGACCTAGATGGGTTCTCCATTGAATTCATTGAGAGGGGAAAAAGAAGAGTGTACATATTTGCTCATATTGTTCTGAAGCTGCTGGCTCTTTTCTTGCTAGGTAACCGGGTCAGCCGTTGGAGTCGAGGCTCGAATTGAACATGTACATACCTCTCTGGCCAAGTTCATCTTCTGACTCAACTTCAGTCCGAATCGTACAGAAAAACGAGATGCATGTACACACTAGCTCAGCTACAGTGGCCTAAAGATTATTGAGGAGGTTGGTATCATTTGCAGATTTTTCATATCATAGTGTGTGTACATACCGTATCCTTGAATTCGAGCGAACTATCAAATCTCTGTTTCGGGCGATTGAGTCCACAGAAAGTTTTCCTGGTTCTAGGAATATCCGCACCTCTTCCTTCTTTACAATGGCACTTTCTTTGAGCTGGGTGATTTGCAAGTGGAGAACGCTATTCTCCGCCTCGAATGCTTTTGCGGCCTGACGGGTGTAAGTAAGCACCGAAAAAAAGGGTATCGTAAGATTTCGAACCCTGAGTTCTTGCCCAAGCTTGACAACACGGTTCTGGGAGTCTTCAAGAGCCCTTGCTAGAATAATGGCCATGTTTGACGAGCTATCGTTGGACTTGGACATGGCGACAAGTTTCTTAGAATGATTACATAAATAATAAATATTTAGTTCAGCCGGCTTGTTCCCACGAACTTGAGTCCAAGAACGACGAAGTCAGAAAGCTCTTTCGTTTGAACCACCATGTCAGACCCAATAAAAATCTACAAAAATGCAAGAATATCTCTTCTAGAGCACACCGCTCTCATTCCCCTCGTAGTACAAGACGAGATACCCATCGTTAAATGGGCTAAAAATTTCGCATTAAATAAGGTGAGCAAAAACAAATGAGGAACGATAAGGGGCAGACCGACCTGACTGCCAGAGGTATAACAGCATAGATACGAGGAAATGAGAAAGATCCTACTTCGAGGAGGATTTCTTGCAGAAGATGTACGCGGTCATGCGAAACAGGCACTCATCACCGGAGATGAGTTCCTCCTCGCAAACGCAGAGAGCTCATGGGAAGGAACATGGGTCGATCCGCGATGGACCAGATCTGCTGAAAAACGGGAAAAGACTGGGTTTCGGGGTAGGAAGAGGAGCCATCTGGAGAAGGAGATAGATTCGTTGTTTGATAAGGAGTTGGAGGAAATCGACTTTGGATATGAGTCCACCAGGTAAAGGGTCTCATCCTTTGATTTTGAGCCGTTACCAGAGCTTTAAGCCTTTGGTTCTAGCTCGGTTGAAACCATTGAAATGACTACGGCAGCCTCTGTGTCCCGCATGCCATCTCGAGTTCCTGCTCCCGCAAAAAGCTATCCAAGGAAATCAGCCATCCCTTCCGGCTGGCTCACGCACCGTAAAGTCGAAGACGAAGGGGACAGCGATAATAACGGCGATGATGGTGACAATGTACGGCGATTTTCCAGCTCATCAAGAAAAATCATGCTAGGTATCTATGCACATATTATTCTCTTTGATATTCTTTTTGACATTTCTGAAAGATCTGAGTCGTCCTAGAGACAACACTATAAAGCGCGGCCCGGAAAAAATTGAGGATGACGATAATGAGGATGGTGACCATGTATATGTTGAAGAGAGCCGAAAGAGGAAAAGGAAAGGTAGGTAGCCGAACATTGGCGGGTTATTCCTTGGGGACCATAGCTGATTTATAACAGGCCATGTTACACTGGTGTCTCCAAAAAACAGTGGGAAAGCAAGATTGTCTTGCAGCGGCAGACTTCCATTCGACTTTCGAGCTCTTTCCCGAGAGGCGCAAACTGCCCTTCTTTCCGGAAAACCTCCTGTCATCGACAATTCTTTGCCGGGTATCACCAGGATCCTGAAGAAGGCGTTCGAGCCATATCAATCGCTTATCGTAAATGAGCCTTTTGTGCGAGAGATGTCCAAGGTTCTGGTTTGTGTTCATCTCTTTTTTTCCACCCTCAGTAAACATTCCTCACTCATTGCGCAATATTTTATTCATGATATAGCCTGCATGTGAAAACTGCAAAAGTGGGAAGAAATGCACTTGGATCCAGAACAAAGCTACGTGCGAAGCGTGTCAGACTATTGGGAAGCGCTGCCAGTATGGGGATACTTTGAAGTGGTTGAAGGTCTGTAGTTGGCTGCCGAACCAGGAGTTGGGGACGTTGCGCAGTCAACTTGAAATTTTAGGATCTTTCCAGATTGAAAGCAGTAAAAGAAACTGCGTCGTCAGGCCAGATCCATTTTGGTATGAAGACATTTGAAAATTTGCTGGCCTTGTCGATAATCTCAGAAATTGTGTATCCGTTTAGTTTATCTCCATGTTTTTTTGAGTCGTTGACGCTCCCAGGTAGTTTGTATTAATATTTAGTATTGTGCATTTTACGAAGTACAGAACATTTATTCTTGTACAACGAGCGAATATATGAAAAAGTTTATCAGTTATCCCCAGTCACCACTTCGACCGTCAGATCCTTTGGCCACACTGGCCGATCAACTCCATTCGTCCGTGTCCCAATACCCAAGATTTACCATTCCATCCTTCTGGAACTGAGCAATAGGCTTCACGACAATAAACGTACTGTCCGCATTCACCGCTCTCCGCTTCTCGAAAAACTTTGGCTTGAACAGTATTTCATGATCATATTCACGAATGAGTTGAAGCATGGCGGGAATGGTATACTGCATAGCGTGGTAATGCCGAAAAACGGGTGATCCGTGGCGAGTCCAAACGTCTTTCCAGATTTGATTGTTGTATGTGCCGCATGAGCGGACTAGCCATTGAGAGTAATAGTTGAGCGATACCTATCAAATCCAGAGGGACGGAAGATGAAGATCGAACTTGTCCGGAAGAAAGCGATCGGGGGGAGCTTACGTCTATCCCGTAGCTTCCACCACTTTCAGCTCGTTTGATGAGTCCATCCAAGACTGCAGTACTACCGCAGACCCCGGTGCTGAAAAAGTACCAAAAATTGAAGAGCGAGAAGAGAAAAGGGATACGCGAGACTTTACCAATAATCTGAGTTTGGGAATACAGGGGTGACAGCTTCTTCATTACCCATTGCTTGACCGTATGACATTGAGACCCCGCAACACTAGATATGTCGATGTTCATGAGTAAATTAAGTGCGGATTAAGAACAATTTAAGACCCACTGCATCGCTGATTTGCTGCCACCCGCTTCTATGACTCCAAGGACCATGCCATCCGTAGCAATTCTCTCTAACATGGATGATCCCATACGATCGGTCCTTCACCAAATCAAAAATAGCCTGCCGTCCAAATCCTAACCGTTCCATAACGCCAGGTCGATACCCATCGACGACCACATCTGCCTCGCGAATCAAATCTCTCAGCTTCTTTTTATCCTCTTCATCCTTGAGATGCAAGTGACAGTTCCATTTTCCCCAGTTAAGATCGTGATGCAAAAACGAAAAGTCGGTAATATGAGGAGAAGTGACGCGCATCACGCTGGCACCCATTTCTGCTAAGCCTCGAGTGATAGTCGGGGCAGCTATGACTCTGGTCAGATCAACGACTTTGAGGCCTGCGAGCGGTCGCTTTGGAGAGGAAGGAATACTCGGATGATCCGGCCACCAAGACTGAGGCTGAGTAGAAGCTGGGTCTTTGATTATCTCGTACAACCCGATTTGACCATTCTCCTGACCGTGTTCACTAGAAAAGTACTCATCCGCCGTCCACGCGATAGTGCCTGCTTGACGATTCTTATCGTTCATGAGCCCGTCAAGTTCAGCCGAGTCGATTTGTAAGACTTTGCTTTGAATCCTGTCAACCACATTGTCGTAAGTATCGTTCGGTTCTCCGTTGAATGGTAATCCCATAGCTGCGAGTGAGGGCTCTGGATTCATGCTACCTGTCATGTACATCAGTCGTGAGATCAACCGAACGTGTTTAGAGCCTTTACCGTGTACATGATAGAATCGGCCATCTCCTGTTTTGTAGATGTTCGTGATGAGGGTCCTATGTAAATCAGATTGGCTGCGGTGTTTATCCAAGTCCGGAAAGAGATTCTGCCAATCCTTGTGAATAGGGCTGACAGGCACAAGATTGTCGTTCTTGATAAGTTGTGCTAGGAAGACAGACATGAAAAACAGCGAAGCATGGTCTCTGGATAAGTAAAGAATATTCAGATGACGAAATAATCTTCAGAAAATTTCACGTTACGTGTTTATAGTGATATCTACTGGTTCTATCTTGTACTTGCGGGTTAAGAGGGAATTGAGCATGGTCGCCTCGAAAGCCTTCAGCGCTGAGATACTCTCGGAAAAGCGCCAGTTAATGGGGATGCTGGGTTTGGAGGAACCTTCAAATTGAACGTGTTTGCTCAATGAATCTAGTTCGGCTGGAAGACCTCGCATGAGCGTGTTTTTCAGAATCCCATTTAGGAACAGCTTCTGGGCCTCTTCTGGAATCGAATAGTCGGGGGAAGCGTTGTTTGATGTGGTCATTGTAGAGAGCACCGATGATTGTGGTGTGAAAGCAAGACACAGCCAGCGAATGAGATTATTGAGCTAGCACCCTTACTAAGCTGCAAGGTCGTATGACGGCTACACTGTAGCCGGTCCCAAAACACGACGGAATGGACGCGAGTCTGGACAATATATAATTATCGTTTGCTGGTTATGCTGAATAGTGCAAATGAATTTCGAGCTGATAGGCGGATTGCGAGCATTGTGGGGAGGATTGTAAGACCATACATGAGGTGCTGAGGAGAGAGCTCACGACTCGGAACCGGATTACACCCAGCGGTCCCGCATGTTCGTTAGATCCCGAGGGGCGCGAAAACTCCCACGCTTATCATCTTGGTTGATATCTTATCTATCTTGCCGAGGCCGAGCCCGGAGATCACGTGCGGAACTGCTCCTGTCGCCTGCATCCGACGATTTGCTAAAAGCCAGCGAGACAACTCGATTTCTGATAACGAGCACAAGCGATTAGACCAAGCTGTCCTGAACAACGTTTATGTCAAGGCTTTCCTCGACGCCCAGAACATTGGATTCGTCGAGTCTAGTCACTTTTATAGAGCTTTTTTGACGAGCGAGCTGTCAGAAATATTCGCCAACGCACCCCTCCGCCTCAGCTCCGTGGAAGCTTTACAGCGATGGCGGTTCGTTAGATCCCGAGGGGCGCCAAATCTCCCACGCTTATCATCCTGTTTAATATCTTATCTACCTTGCCGAGGAGCGGCGGTCTCTTCGCAAGAATTTAGGTTCTCGCTTCCCCCTTCCTCCTCCCTTCCGCGCCCATCCATGTCCGAAAGTAATCCCGACTCGGATAATACATCGGATTCCCGAACGAGCAAACTATGTATGTGTTTAGTCTTAGGATACCATTTTCTTACATCAGATTTTTTTTTGCTGCAGTCAGCTCGGCGGACGCAGATATTATCTTTCAATCATCAGATAATGTCCAATTCCATCTCCATAAAATCAATCTTCAATATACCACTGGAGGTTTTCCTCCTGCAGACATCTCTAACAAGAAGGAGATTGTGAAGCTGACAGAGCAGTCGGAAACGCTTGAACTGCTCTTTCAGTTTGTTTATCCCCGCCAGTTCCCGTCGATGAGGAATTTAGACTTTCACTCGTTGATTTCACTCGCAGAAGCGGCAGAAAAATACGAAGTATTCGCAGCCAGCACGGCCTGCTTTTACCTACTGAGGTGTGCTACTGCGTTTATCATTGTACCTCCTAATTACTCCAATGATGCTCGTTTGTCTACAGGGATTTCGTGCATACGCAGCCAAAGAGAGTGCTACAATTTGCTGCAATGCATGGCTATCATGAATTAGTCGTCGATATTCAACCTATCCTTGCTGGCTCCCCGCTGTCGGATGTCGTAGACATTCTGCCGCTGCAAATGCTAAAATCTTGGGTGAGTCGGAAATGAAATAAGAGGCGCTCAAGTTATCCTCGTCCTCATTGTTATTATTATAGAGTCTTTATCGAGAACAGCACCTGCTGACAAACATTCAGAAGCATCTGGAAACAATCCATGCATTGAATCGCGAGAATTGTAATCTGCGCAGCCGTAAGTACTAGTACCAACTTCCTAACGAAAAAATTACGTCCTCATATACCTTGGGGACCTTACTAACTGCAGAAAAAGCGGCAACAGTCTATGAAGACGATACTACTAGGAGAAAACTATTTAAATAAACTCCAATCGTTGTACTATCAGACCAAAGTATTTTGTCAAGCTGCCGAAGAGGCTTTGTAAATTTCTCCACAGTTTCTCGCTTCTCGCTTTCGAATGTTCATCAAGACCTCTTTTGAACAGTCAAACACGTATGTACCAATCTCGCTCCTTCCCAAAATCTCTGATTCTGGGCTTCCATGTACAATGAGACCAAATCATCCGAACCTAGCTTTGTCAATTAGTACATCCACTAAAATCAATCACAAGAGGCGAACTTGATGAGACAAAGAGGTCCGGCATCCCCGCTCCAATAAAGTTGGACAGAGCGCGCTGGTGACGGTACGTGTAAAACTTTTGAATTAGAATTCCGAGCGTTGCCCAAGTCACTTACTTCGAGTGTGACTGGAGATATAGGAGAACTTGGAGGTAAACGATGAAGTCGGAAGCGGGTGGGTATGTACGTATAGGGTGTTCAAATGCAACGTGGTGATGGCCTGCATCAGGATCGGGTCGGGCGAGAAATGTCAAGGCAGCTCCAACTCCTGCTGGCCGGCCATTTCCCAGTATGACTAGTGCTTGGGCTCTTTCTCCGCTGAAGGCTGTTACGGTTTGCGGCGAAGTTGAGTCGAGAGATTAAATTTCAACGTGTTAATAGATATGAAGGTGTGTAAGGGGAGAGTACGGCTTCTGATGAACCTCTTTCTTTCAATGTCATTGTCAAGTGGAGTGACTCGGACGCTAGGAGGTAGATCAAGTATGTGCTAACTGAATCGGATTACTGCTGTCACAAGTACCATCTCCGACTTCGGGACGCCTTCGTTCCGATGATTTCTGACTCACCTCAGACTCATCGTACATAAAGGAGAGGGAAACGATCGCGCTTGTTATCAAGCAAGGTTTGTACACCAGCGTAAGGCTCATTGAATATCTAGAAAACTTGAGAGAGAATTGATCAACACAAAAGATAATCATGCGAAGCTCGTTCTCCGAGTCAAATTTGAAGTACGATGTGCAGAACAAGATTCCTCCAAGATAAGATGTTCTAATTTCTCGATACTAGGCAGATTTTTCAAAGGAGGTTACCGGCAGGTAAGTAACGAGGATCGGATCTCGACATGTCATTTTGGCGCGAGTAGGCAAAGAGAAAAGAGAAACGTCAGTTATGATATGACCAGTCGGACTCGTAAAAGAGATTTTGTTTTCTCCAGCTCAGCGGCCGTGGAACGGGGCACTCTGATCGGGAGAAAAAGCCGAAGCCAAAACACGTGATGCGCGAGAATGTTTCAACTTGAACGTGCAGGCGTGAAGGAACGTTTTCAGCTACTGCCTTCGTGTTATCGTTGCACATTACATGCCTGTGCTCCCGCCACTGAGTACTGAACGACCACTTGACGGCTTTCAACGTTGCTTCACAGCCCTCAAGGTCATTTACGCTTAGGAGTATCATGATGTCCGAGTCATAGCATACGCCTCACCATCATGGTAAGGTTCTTTCTGTCGTCCGGTGTTCCGAAATGAATTTTGTTTTATATGCAGTGTCGTCCGCCAATGAGCTACTAGCTTATTATATTTCCAAAGGGATGCATTGAGCTTCGAAATCCGTCCCTTTCGCGATACATATCTCCTGATATTTATAAAGGTCCTTCGAATTTCTCTGAATTCAGCCAGTCTCCTCTTACTTTTGTGCGCAGGTCGTGTACAACACCGTCAATATCTTCACAATATGTTTGTTTCCTTCCCCACCGTCGTGACGTTTGTCTCTTTGGCTGCTTCCTGTGTCTCCACCCCCATTCCTAGGACTAGCAAACACCTTGGGGGAACAGGCGATGGTATGCTTTTTTTTTTTTCCCATTAACACTCCGCTGACCGCCATAAACAGGTACCTTCTATGCCCCCGGACTAGGCGAGTAGCTGTGTATGTATAGACATACTGTTGACCTTAACGACCGCAACGTACAGGGGCGTGTGGTATAACCAACAAGGCAAGTTTACATTCTGTTAAATGCTCGACCACACCTTGAAAACTCAATTCTAGAACTCCGACCATATCGTAGCACTCTCGCACCTATTCTTTGATACATATCCGTAAGGGGCTTATAAATTTGAAACGTGAACCCCAGAGACTTTTAAAAGCTGACGTTATCCTATGCAGGGGAGCTACACCATTAAATCCCAATAAAAATCCGATATGCAAAAAGAAGATCAAAGCTACTTGTGCGTGTTTCAGGCCCAAAGTGTTAAACCGGTTGAGTAACTGACGAGTTATCTACCGGCTTGCTGCAGACAAAGGAAAATCAGTCACCGCAACAGTAACGGATCGGTGTATGGGCTGTGCGATGTATGATCTAGACATGTCGCCCTCGGCTTTCAAGGTTTTGGCAAGTGAATCTATTGGTAGGATACATGGTGTAAAGTGGGAGTTTGTTAGTTAGTTAGTAGTGGCAAACGAGATGATGAGGCCGAAGACAAACGAATCAGAATAGAATATGGTATGGGCTTGAAGAACTGTGGATTATGTATTTTTATCGTTTACTCACACAAATACAGTCGAGCTTTATCGATCGGACGATGTAAGTATTACCCCAAGGCTTTTTTGTTACGTTTGCTGGAAAATCGAAGATGAATCAGAATAGAATTTGGTATGGGCTTGAAGAACTTGGGATTATACAGTTTTATTGTTTACTCACAGAAAACACAATTGAGCTTTATCGATGGGAGGGTGTATACTACATCCTTACCCCGAAGCTTTTTTGTTACGTTTGCTGGACAACCCCAAATTTGGAGTGATACAACGTAACATTTTATTGACTCGTACTAGAGCACAGGAAAAAGATATCTTCAGCACCTATTATAAAAACAAACTATGCGACGACGACAGAAAGCACGTCTGCGCAAAACCGCTGACTAAAGAAAAACCCCACTAGAAAATGTTCCTCAGTTCGAATCCGACTCTGCAGCTTTTTTCGCGGCCTTGCGACTTCGTTTTTTAGAAGGCTTACGACTCTCCTCTAAGTTCGAGGGACTACTTGCCCTTTCAGCGCTCTCCTCATCCCCACCATCGACTTCCACGCTGTCCTCCCGAGATCGCTTCCGTTTATTTTTCTGATCGTTGGCTTGTTGAGACTTCCGAGTCTTTTCAGGCTACTAGCCAGCTTCTGATTATACCCGGTACATTGAAATACCGTTAATTCGACCTTGAGTTCGCCTGATTCATACAATCTCCGGAGTTGTTCATGAGAGGGAAAACCGGGTTTGGGATCATCTTCGTTCGACAGGGAGGCTTCACGAATAATGGGTTCAATTGGCTTGCATATTGCGCATCGAATTAGCTTGCATTGTCGTTTTAAAAAAAAATTTGAGAACCTACTCACTAGACCGGAAGGAAGAACCAATCCTAAAGGGGCAAAGTCGGTCATTCTCAGGCATTTATAGGTACCTGCGTACGCAGCAAACCCAGACACTTCCGTGAAATATTCCCGTGCTTCACCATCAACTTTGTCGTAACGGGGATTGAATTTTGAACTGCGTTCCTGGAATAGTTGCAGTCATCGGGCTGCAGGTGATATAATGCTGATTCCCCCTCTGCGAATACTGATACTCCCCGGAAAAAAGAAGAAAGACTCGTCGGACCTGGTAAATTCAGGGGGGGTTAAACAGCTGACTGCGCGTCACCAGCCCTGCCTTCCTACCAGTGTTCCTTGGGCGACTGTTCTCTCAGAAATGAGTTTGAGATAATGGAATGACGAGTAAAGAGAAAAACGTACGACGAGCTCTAAATATGACAGCATATCTAGATCCGGTGATAGTCTTGGACCGTGTACTAATCGCTTGGTTATATGGGGTATTCGAGGAAGGAACTCGAGGTGTGCTTCAACTTTTGAAAGGATGATAAGAGGCTATAAAGAAAGTGGAATAAGTGATCCAACATTCTTGATTCAAGGGTTATCTATTTGTACTCGTTGGTCCTGTTCATTTGGAACCTCAAAAAAATGAGATATGCTGTTTTGAAGAAAATGAGTGTACCTCCTCTTCCTTTTTTACAACAAGGTTACTTTCGAGTTGAGTGATCCTGGACTTTAGCACCGCGTTCTCCGCTCGCTCTCTTTCGAGTGTAATTGGACAATTAGAAGGGTCATCACGTTGCCGGGTCTGAGGGAGATCCACCTTATGTCCTTGCTCGAGCTTATTGACGCGGTTCTGTGCGTCCTCGAGTGCCTTCAATAGTATAGAAGTTGTATTTGGTGAACCCTCGATGGAACGAGACATGATGGAAAAGGAAAAGCGTTTGTCTCACGGTTTAGCGGGTCCAGGCGGCCCACAAATCGCCTAAATCGCACTCAGGTGCTTGCTTTTCAACAAATAACGTACGTACTCGGTGCTTAACTACCAGCTAAACCGCATCTCACTATATATCACTACAATACCCATCGGATTGCCTACTAATTGCTGCTAGTTAATCCCAGTCTGCAAAATCATCTCGATAGAACGCGTCAACGAATCCAAACGATTTTCCTCCGGTGTCCGAGTCCAACCAACTGCAGCCAAAGAACTGTTCTCCGATTTGTTCGTTCCGAGTCGTTTGACCTTTGGCGTCCTTCTTGGGCTCCATAGATTCCATGAAGGAGGAGGAAGAGGAGGAGGAGGAGCCTCATCAGCGGAGCTCGCGTCGTTGGATATATCCGGCGAATATCGTGAAGATTCTCTTACTCCCTTCTTCTTCTTCTTCTTCTTCTTCTTCTCCTTCTCCTTCTCCTTCAAAAACAGACGAAGAGGAGTAGAGGGAGGGGTAAACGAAGTCATTGGTACCAAAGGACCTACACTTTGACTTCGAGAACTAGACGGTTTACGGGGGGCTGAAGATGATGAACTGGGCTTCTTCATAACCTTTGAAGATACCGGATACGGAGTTTCTGTGGACAGATGACAGTCCGACGATGGACCAAGGTGCTGAGATAGCTTAGCCAGTATACGCCTCGTTTTATCTAAATCCCGAACCTCATCATATACACTAGAAACCTCAGCCACCGTTATCCCAAACTCGCCAGAAAGAGACGCAAAGACAGCCAGCTGGCCCGCGTGGAGAAAGACAGACCCATCGCTCGTGTCGACATCTAAGGCTGGTTGTGGCGGCGGCGGCGGCGGCGGTTCAAGCGTGAAATCGGGAGACGATGATGAATTCTTCATTATCGGAGGCGATCTATCTCGCTTGATCGATTTGAACTCGAGCTTCTCAATCCGTGCCAACGACGCGCTCTTTTTCGGAAACATCGTTGATAGCTTTGACAGCGAAGGTTTGGACGCTGGCGGAGTAGATAGAGCCCGTGTGGCCGGTGCAACGGATCCACTACGCGGAATGACTACGGACACCCGAGTCGATACTGGTTTGGGTCTCGAGGATGGTGGAACGGATTTCCCTCGTGCGGATTTGATTGGCATTTCGACATGAGCCAAAGTCGTCGTAATAGGACGAGGAGTTAGAGCCTGAGAGATCGATTTTTTGGCAGGTGTGGACATCGGCTTCACTCTCCTGTGCGGACCAACAGAAACAACCGTCTTTGACACAGAATCCGCTCCAACAATACTACAAGCATCCTCTCCATTCGGATTCGTACTCTGATTCTCGAGCACGCTAAACGCAATATCAGCCACCTTCTGGTTATCGATAGTAAAAGAAGACTCCTCTAGGGGAACCTTCTTTCCAGAGTTTTGGCAAAGCATTTTGATCTGGGAGGAGATGAAATCCAAAAGAAGGTCTGTTCCATCCTCGGTTTCTGTTTCCAACGAGGTAGGGTACGATGAGATAGCAGGACTCAAATCTGTGCTTTTGACTGCAGAAACATCTGTTCGCTTTCCCCGAGTCCGAGTCGTCGGCAGTGATGGATACGGATACGACGAGACCTTTCCTTTTTTCTCAATTGGCCCTTCAGAATGATGATCGCCGCGCCTCTTTCTCTTCGAGGACCGAGTCTCAGTGAACTCCTCCATAACGAGGTCATCATCCTTGCTTTTCAAAGAGACCGTAGACGATCGTGTACGACGCCTAGGTTCATGCGAGGGCTGCTGCGATATCCGAGGTACCTCCACCTCTTTCTTCAAAAAGACATTCTCCATCGATCGCTGATGATCCGCCCAAACCATGAGCTTTCGGTAAAACACTTCCTTCTTCTGATACTTGACTTTTCCATGACTATCCTTGTCAGCGAGAAAGGACTCGGTATCTCTAATAGGATCCGCCATAGCGTTGGACCCTCCCTTTCTCGTATCCTTGAACGAAGCAGGCGGGGGCTTAAACCAGATCTGACCAATCCGCCATATCAGCTCCAGGCTTCCATCTTCGTGTTCCATCATCATTTTCTCTCGTTGGGTGTTGCCGAGTTTGGAGAGATGTATGAACGCGTTGGCGACGACGAAAAAGGGGTTTACATGGCTCTCAATGTTCTTCATGTCGCTATGGTCGAAAGGAAAGGAATGTTCAGTGTACCCTCCCACGTCAGGGTGTCGAGTGATGTCCGGGATACGAACGGAGGTATCGATTCTGCGACGGTGAATAGAACGGTGTTGGTCAAATGCAACGGTATAGAAGTGATACGACCACGTAGTGTCCTTGAATTCCTAATATGATTGACCAAAAAATCTTTTTTTTAATTCCCAAAGTAATCCATTCGGACAAACCCCCCCGTAACACAGGAAAAAATGACCACTTTACCTCGTAAAATCTTTTTTTATCCCTTGTCCGAGTTTTACAGGCGTTGAACTCGGTAAATTCGAGGATTTTGGTGAGAGCAGCAACAGTGGGTAGGAAAAAAAAAAACTCCTGCGTCGAACGAGTGATGGAGGTCCATTCGCACTGTCGAAGGGAAAATAATTTAGAGAACTAGGATTTCAAAAAAAAAATCATAAACCTGACACGTACTTATGTCGATATTCAGGTAATGATTAACGTTCAAATGACCTGGATATAGTCCCCAAGCATGTTCCAAATATGATAACTAGAAAAAAAAGAAAAAAGAAAAGGTCATATTCATTATAAAAAAACAAAAAAAAAAAAAAACAAGGTACTAGTAAACTCACGAGAACGACTGAAGTTGTTTTAGCTAGAAAATGTACAAAATTAAGGTCCTTATTCGTGAGGCCAGGTTCTAAAGTGAGCAAGCAGCGGAATCCAAAGACTGCAGCTGCAATGACACGAAGACGAGCTTTGTCGAACCATGACAGGTCGATTTCCCTGTTCCCCTTTTTATCAGCAGTAGTCGTCGTCGTTTTATCATTCCCGGGACGCGAACTACTGTCTTCTGAATGAGTCTCAGAGTCAGAATCTATAGAGTCCACCGTAGGACGACAGGGTTTGGGTCGTTCTTCCCGCTGCTGAGCTAGCCGTCTGCGGGTGTTGACTACCATGATTCGGATGATGATGGGGAAGAACACAAATTATTTTTAAAGTTTCAAAAAAAAAAAAAAAAAAAAAAAAAAAAAAAAATTTACTGACAAATGTCGACCGACTGAACATCCGCGGAGTTGAGTCACTTTTGAACCTGGGGACCCTTTAGGGCTGGAATCACACACAAGATCATCATCATCATCATCAATCCCAGTAACTGTACTGTACCTGCCGTACAGAGTAACCGCGGTTTCAATCCCCCCCACAAATTCCAATACCAATCCCTGGAAACCCCGATTTCAGTACTACTACGCTTCGCATTCGCGGTGACCAGTTTGAACAGCCCCCCCCCCTCCTCAACAAACAGTTACAGCCCTTGCTCGAGTTCCGAGTACTAGTTCCTGGTCCCGCTCCCCCTGCCCCCTTGCCCCCCCTTGCGCCCTTGTTCCGTCCATTCCCAATGGTCCTATCACGACAATCACGACAAGCAACTTTGTTATTGGTTGTTGAAAAAAAAAAAAAAATATCAAAACTAATCGTCCGTACTACTAAAACTCGTAGTACTTTTTATATATATAATCCTTATATCGTAAATCCAGTAATCCTATATATGCAGTGTCCACATCCAAATCGTTAATCCATCATCTTCTAAATCATCCATCATCCATCATCCTTGATTCCTGTCCCATCCGACATCCTACAGCCTACATCGCATCACATCGCATCTCATCTCATCTCATCCGACATCCTGTCTGTCCTAGCCTTCGCGTCCTACATCCCTCGTCTCCCACGTAACCCCAACCCTCGTATCCAACTCCATCCCCCATCCCCCATCCCCATCACCCATCCTTCATATCCCATCCCATCCCGTCCCGTCCCATCGTATATATCCTATACAATCCAACATGGAAAGGCATATAGCCGAAGAGTAATAGTAAGTAAGATAAGTAGAATAAAAATAAAGTAAAAAACCGCATACTAAACACAAACACACAAACACACAACCACGAAAAAAAAAAAAAAAAAAAAGAAACCAAAAGGAGGACGGACAATGCATGCAGGAGGGCGGTACTATTCCCCTTCTTCCTTCCTCGTCTTCCTTTCGTCCCGGTCTCGCTAATATGTCCTAATATGTATCGTCAACATATACAACTCCCCTTCCATAAGACAAGAAAACAAGAAAGAAGAAAAAGACTCACTCCGCGCGCGATCTTGATTACCGAAAACGGGGGTGCGCGTTCCAGAGAAAAAGAAAAGAAAGGGAAAGGGAAAGGAACGAAGGAACCAACAAACTTGAAGGATCCGAACCATCATTTAATCATCACCATTTTGAATCGCGTTGGTCGGAGGAGGTTTATGTGCGTAATTTGTGCGTTATGGCGGTGCTGCCTACTATATGCTTGATGATAATATATGATAAAACCCACTAAAGAAGAAAGAAAGAAAGGAAAAAAAAAAAAATCTCAGCCAGTCGCGCGAGAGTTGTGAGAAACCACTTACGTATAGGTTCCGAAAAAAACCCCCCACCCAAAAGAAAAAAAAACAAAACACAGAGGACACAGAGAAGACACAGAGAGGGGATTTAAAAAAAATAATTTCAAAAAAAAAAAAAAAAAAAAAAAAACCGTTTTGACGCGTGTATTGCCAATGTCTACCCAGATTTTTTTCTTTTTGCTTTTCTTTTTTCATCGATATCGCGTTATAGGCTTTGGAACGTAATTGTGATTGATCTTTTTGTGTCGGAGAAGGGTGGGGCAGTCGACATAAGCTTTGTCGCAGCCTTCAAAAGGACATTTGTAGGGTCGTATCTGAGCGCTTTATTATAGAGGGAAATGGTGAACGCGGTGCTTTGATAAAAGGAAAGACTCTAACATACTGTTTGGAAGCCTTGTGCGAATGAAGCAGGGCACCCTTTTTGAAAAAAAAGAGGATAAAATGGATAATTCCCCTCGAAAAAAAAAACATACCTGAGAGAAAGCTTGATTGCAAATGTCACAACGGTACCGTCTAACAATCAAGGTCCCCGATGACGAATGACGAAACGAATGACGATGATGAAAGAAAATAGAATAAAATAAATAAATAAAAGTAATCGGAGAACGAAAACAACTCACTTGATATGCATGTGTGTCGTTTGAACATGACGCCTCATCAATTTGGGAGTAGCTCCATACCCACACTCTACGACCTGTCCTTCCTCGGCTGCCGAACCGACGTTCCAAATACAGGTAAGCGGTGCTCGACCTTGTCTGTCATCGATCGATCGTTTGGTGTAAGTTCTCCAGATATCCATGGCATCGATCGGGGTAGAATCGTCGGAGAAGGAAGAGGCCGAGGATGGGGTAATAATGACATCGGTTGTTGGCGTGAGGGGAGGCATCGGGTGATGGCAGTGATCCTGTGCGGCTGCTGCCACCCTGTTACTGTCAACGAAAAGCTCCTTGCGGATACGGCGGACTGAGGACGACGATGATGATTCCGGTGGTTGGACAGACCTGGTCCTTTGTAGTAAACAAAAAAACAAAAACAAAAAAAACAAAAACTCACGTTGCTATCTGGCGCGGTAGACTGATTGGAAAAGAACGTGAGGAATTCATCAGCGAGAAAGAGGGAGAGGGAGAGAGAGGAGGAAGGAGGAGGTAGAGACAATGGAGAAGAAATGGAACGACGACCCTCGTGACGCCAGCCTCTTGAGGTTTTATAACAAAGCAAACGGGAAACGATCGAGGGTAAGAGCGCGAACTTGGTTCCTTGGGATCACACGTTTGGCCCCACGGGACCCGTTATCAATGTACCCCCACTCAATTGGATCAATTCAAAACGACTAATGTACATTTCCGCCGGTTCAAAGGCTCCAACGTCATACATCCCACCTTCAATCCTCATCCCCAGGTTCAGCACGACCTACACCAGCAGAGCTTCCATGTTGATGCTACCAAAAAAACCCCCAACCAATCAGCGAAGCTGTTTTTTTTTTTCTGATGGGAGGAGGCTCACCGCCCGTAATTTCGCAAGATGGATTTTCAAACACTCGACGTAGTTTTCAAACCCAAGACTCCCCATAGCATTCAAAATATCTTCACCACCTATCGTCTTCCGCTTCTCCAATTGACATTTCTCCGCTGCTTCGGATGTGATGAATGATATGAATTCCGAGACACATCTTTTGAAAAAGAAAAAAAAACAACACCTCTCATTATTATTAAAAAAAAGCAAAACTCACTCTTGAACACATTCCTTTGCATCCTTCGCTATTTTCGCCGTAGGTGGAACAGAAGATTTCATTATCCGAGAAACGTTAGCAATCTAAAATAAAAAAATAAAAATAAAAAAAATCAATGATCAAATCGAAAAGACACCAAAAAAAACCCCCACGGAGAAAAAATCACAGGTAAATATCGATCCTGCTCCCGATACTCTCCTACTTCTTGTTCAGTTATCGGAGCCTGCTCAACCACATCTTCTTCTTCTTCTCCTCCTGCCTGTTGTTGTATTATTCTTCTACCGTCTTCAGGTTCTTTAGGTGCAATAGGCGGCGCTACTACAGCAGCTATTAGTGAGGTCGATACTACCGATCCAGAGGTGGTGGTGGTAGGCGGTGATGATGGAACTGGACTTTTCGACATTTTTTTGGGGTGGATAGAGGGTGACCGGTGACGGTCGAGAGTAGAAAAACGTAATTTCCAACCACGATCATGTGTCTAGGTCTCATGACCAAGATAGTAACGACTCGTGCTAGTTATATGTATGTATAGCTTCTCTTTTCAATGCCCCTCGTCCGAGTCTTCGCCTTCCCTTTCAAATTATCCTTGGACAACTTCTCGATCCCGCCTTCCTTCACCACCACCAACCTTATCCCTCTTCTTCTTCTTATCCACCTTCAGCTTCGGCTTCAACTTCGACTTTGGCTTCGGCGGTACCTTTCTCATCTGTCCTCTCTTCAAAGCTCTATAGAGGTTCTCATCATAATCAACCATCTGCAGCGCGACACATTCCACTTTTAACGTTCCGGTCCGGTACATCTCCCTCAGTTGGGAGTAAGTTGGATATCCTGGTGGTGGTGGTGGAAAGGTAGGAAGAGCGCTCGAGACGATTTCTTCAAGCGACTGAAAAAAATTAAAAATCGTGTACTGCTACTTTACAGGAGGGGAGGAGAGACGTTTCATCATCAAACTCACAATATCCGCAGGGATCCTCGTCCCTTCCCCTATCACCGAGTCCCCCCCACCCGGCACCACCACCATTAACGAATGCATCTTGTACCGTCCAAGATAAACGATCCCATTCCGTCGTTTCCCGAATAACTCACGAGTCATTCCATAGAATGGTGTAAAGCGTGAACGAACGAGATGCGACGTCGTATGATTATGACCGAAGGTGGAGGAGGAGGAATGGAATCCGGGGATGGGTTGAGAGAGAGGACCGAATGCTAGGATGTGTTGATTGTTTGGTAGGGGTGTGTATAGACATCCGGGGAAGTAAAAAATGGAATCGGGGTCCCTTGAGATTTAAATTAAAAAAAAAGAGGTTTTTTTTATTTTATTTGAACGACTTGCCATTTTCGCTGAGGACTCTATATACGCACATCGGTACACAAAAAAAAAATATCAATCAACACACACACACACACACACATCACACATTGCACACACCAAAACCAACTCACCGTCCGTTTCAAATGATCATATATCGAAGACCCCCGTTCGAGCGTAAACTTGAACTTTTTCATCTCAGTCACTGTCACTCTTGGCTTTCTTTCGTCCATTTCGTAATCAAGCATAGGCTGAAAAGTCAAGTGAGGGTAACGAGCTAGAACACATCGATATTGGTTGAGTAGGATCGTCTGTCGAAGGCGTCACGCGTCAATGGTTGAGTTCCTTTTTTTTTAATGATTATGATGTAAAGAATGGACGGTACGTACGTCTTGGGATACAGCTTTGGTAGGCGCTGCGGATTCTGGATTGAGATTGAAATTGGGATTGGGATTGGGATTGGATTGTTGTTTGATAGGGTTGGTGGTACTCTGGTAACATGCCGGAGATCAGTGAGAAACGTAGATTACTAAAAGCACACACAAAAAAAAAAAAAAAAGTACAGTTACGTCATTCCAACTTTTGACTGAGTGTACGTCATCAGAGTCGTAGTCATCGTTGTGACTCTTTGGGAAAAGTTTGGTTTGTAAGCGAGCTTAGTCACACTCATCCGCGAAAGGTAAAACTTACAAAACTGGGCAACGGTTGGAGTGGTTTGGTGGGAGGAGGATGTCGATGAGCACCTGATGTTCGTCGACCCTAAACCCGCAAAGATGTCAATTTAGTTAACACATTCCATACAAAGGAGGAATTAGGCGTACCACAGCGTCAGAACCTCCAATCGGTCCTTGGCCTTGGTCACGGTCCTCTTCCATATTCTAAAAAGAGTCCAAAGCACTTTGTGAGATAACCCATTTACATAGAATGAAAAACTTCCCCCCCACCCACCGTTTCGTTACTAACACCAAGTTGGGCCTAGAGAATTGAGAACGAAATCAGTGTATTGTATTGGTTTACCAATTAGAAATTAGAAAACTAACGGAAGGAGGTGGTGGCGAGTCGTAATTTAAAGAGCTTTTCGTTCGAGATCTTCCTTGGTTTCCGGAGAGGTAAGGCTACACAGAAAAGTTGTTAATTCCGAAAACGCAATTCTTCATTCCCGGAAAGCAAAAAAGAAAAAGATATTGATAACAAGTTACTGACATGGTGAGTGTGAATGACATTCTTTTTGTTAGTCTTCGTTGAGGGCATACGCCCCGTAATTTGTATCACTGGAGGATGCGGGACGTATTGATTCCCTTTCTTCTGCCGGCGACCTGTTTCAAGTTCTAGCCGTCGATTCCCCAACGGATAAAAGAATGAAAAGTGTTAAAAGTTGGAGAGGACGATGATAGAGGGGGGACATACTGGAAAAAAACATTGTGGTGCCATTGATAGCCCAGACATAGAGTAAAGAAATGTAAATGAAAGTGCGAGAAAAAGAAAAAAAAAGAAGAAGAAGAAGAAGAAAAGGGCTGTTCGATACCCCCCCCCCCCCAGCCTTACTTATATAGATTATTAAAGATGTTGGATTGGGGACCCACACGTACGTACGTGACCCTGTTTCGTTTATGAAAGAGAATCACAAAAAGCTCAAGCGCTCAAGCGCTCAAGGTTTAAGAGAATCTTTGAAATCTGACTTCTCAAGTGGTTCCGAACGAGCTCCATATCCATGTGCGGTCACATGAGATCTATGGATGAGTGGTTAGGCTGGGGGGGTCTTCAAGTTGGAAGAACGGGAGAATCAAATCTTGTACCGCCCAACCGTCGTCCAACTTCTTTTGGTTTCTTCTGTTCGTGATGTAGTGGGCTGGTCTCAAACACACACACACTCGGTGCGCTGGTTCGGAAGGGTTTATCGATGATATATTACATTACATTTTACAAAAGGCGAATCGCGGCCTGTCTCATACAGGGTTTTTCCTAATCCAAACCACTCAAAGCGGGCGGGAAAAAACCTAGACATTGACGCCTATCTCCAATAACCGCGTCTCCAGAGCAGAGGCCTGCAACTCCCAAACGCCAGAGCAGAGCTCATGCAACCTCTGGCCATACCCTTGGAGCTGTTCACCATCGATCACAAAATCCAAATCCCCTTTCAACAACTTTCTCGATTTACCAGACACTGTATTATTCCCCACTCTCAAGTTCTCCCAAACCCTTTTTAAACCGGGGAGGAGTTCGTTCAGAAGATATAATCGCCTATCCGGCTTTCCGGCTACTCCACGAGCGATGACATAGAACGTGTTCTGAGTGCGGTGCATGGCGTAGGGTTTGTGTACTTGAAGGGAAGAAGAAAGCATGTCGAGCATGAACAGCATCGTCGCGGTGTATTGCGAATCAGGGGACGCAAGCTTCATGACAATCGTTCCACCGAATTTGATGGAAAGCAGCGCCAGTAATACTTGGGATATCGCGAGGAGATCAGCCGTAAAGACAGCTTGGTTTCGAAGATGATGAGCGTCGAGCAGAACGAGGTCAAAGTCCCGGGCGAGAAGCATGTCTGGAACGAGAAGGAGTGGTTGTCCGTTGACAGCTTGCCACATCGGATCTGCAACGTACGAGGTGTCTCCTCCGAGCTGAAATCTGGTAATGTCTGCGAAAATGACTGTCTGTCGAGGACGCAACGACTCTTCAAGGAGGTAAGGGTGACCTCCTTGTTCCGGGTCGAGGGAAATCCCTACACTGGTTGCCTGTTTGTTCTTTTTTAAAATATACGTGGAAAACCCTCCAGGGCAGCATCTAGTAATTTATAACTTGAAGACTTTTTTCCCTGCCATGGACATAGAGTACTAGGTTACTTACCCCAAGTCAAGGAACCGAAAAGATCGATTGGTGAATGGAACGACCCAAAGTTTGTCGGCGGCGCCACAGTTGTCGATCTGGTTCATGATTTTCTTCATCTTCTTCAACCAGGTATTCTGTAGCTCTGGAGTTGGATTATCAGCAAGCTCTCGCTGATCGTGAATATGGTCTCGGAATTTGTGATTGGCCTGGGCCTAAATAAATAAAAAAATACACAAGGTTCGGTTGCTCCGTTTCCCGCACTCTAATATTTCCAAACTCACCATCCGTTTTAGATTCTTTAAATGTTGAAGATTGTCATTTTCCCAACAAGAGACAGTATTGAGATGGATGGAGTGTAGTTCTTCTTCGTTTGGCATTGCTAATGCAGACCGTCCGGCAGAACCTGTGTGTGAGGGAGAGGGGGGGGGGGGATGAAAGAACCCTTTTGGCCCTCACACGACTTAACAGCAGTTTAAAGAACTGCGGGCAAAGCGATCCTGGACGAACCCTAAATTTCGAGCGATTCTATCGGGAGTGATACTGCCCCCCCCCCCTCACTGTAACAGACGCCCAGCACTAGAGTATCCATGTATCACGTATAAGGTGAACGTTCACACGAGGTAACCGGCTGGTGCTAAACACGAGTTGTACGCCCAACACATCAAGGGTTTCAACCTGGTGACTTGGAATCGAAAGGCTAAAACGACTTGCGAGTGGTAAGAGACTGCGGTACTGCGCCCCCCCCCCAATCTGCTGACCTCTGAGGGCGCTCTAAACCCGGGATTTGGGAGTCAGATTGATTCTTACTGAGCGTTCTAGCTGTCCTGTAGTAAGCTCTACAGAAATGATCGATGATCTCGGCTCAATGGGGTCTTCAGAAAATTCACATAATAATCGCATGTTTACATGCTTCCCCATGCCGGGTCTATGTAACTCTATCTACCGGTTGGCAACACTCACAATTAGAAAAAATCTCAATGAGATTGGCGTTTCGAAAAGTTGCCTGCGGTAGGCGGGAGCTGTTGAGGGTTGAATGCAGTGTTGTTTGTCATTTTGTCACAATTTCGTTGTTCTTTCGCTTAGATAGAGATATGATATTTCACTTGCTCTTTTCGAAGCTACGAAACGTTCGGCGCAAAAGTAAGGTTTCAAATTGAAAATTTGCTCAACGAATTTTTTTCTTAGTATGCCACCAGCCATGAATAGCGAGCCCGAATGCCGAATGACAAAGCTGTGGCGTCACCAATGCCTAGCCGGACATCACGTGCGGATGTGATTGGGAGAACTGCTCTTGCCATGTCGCCGGCATCCGACGATTTGCTAAAAGCAAGCGAGGCCATCTACAACTCGATTTCTGATAACGAGCACCAGCGATTAGACCAAGCTGTTCTGAACAACGTTTATGTCAAGGCTTTCTTCGACGCCCAGTCCATTGAATCGGAACAGCCGTTAATCCCCTCCCAACAATCTGTGGTCCTATCTGCCATTTGTCAAAGTGCGGCAGAGTACGGCTTGAAACCTCTCGGGGCTCAAGAAACTCAAAGACTGATTGCACAGTATCCCCAGTTGGGCAGTGCAGTGAATGCGGCATGGATACAAGGGGCGCATTTCAAGACGATACGAGGCATCCGTGAGTTGCATTCTCTAAGCCCATATTGTTGATCATCTCACGACCATACAGCTCTCCTGAGGGAGAACCCGCAAGACGCGACCGGAAGCGCAACTAACGAGCCGCTATACCGGGCAAGCGTTCGGGGTCTGTGGCGTTCCATTCCGTATCTTTTGCACATCTATCTTATCGATTCATGAACAGTCACGGAGAAATCGTGGGATCACAGCTACATAGGGGACGCGTACCTTGCATTGGAGAAACATATCACGGAGTATCGCAAAAATTTGGACAATAGTTATGTCCCTTACTGCGCTATCGTTCAGTCCAGCGGAACAGGCAAGTCGAGAACAGTGGATGAATTCAGTAAATACCACTTGTGGTCCCACTGAACCTGCGAAGACCAAGTGCCGAAGGTGTGCATGCTAGTATCTCTCTCCGAGTGCCAATAACCTGACTTGTCGTATTTCAGGTTTTCCTCCCTCAGACGCACAAGTATACAACTTCCTTGCAAGTGATTCGGTTCACGAGTTAGCCAAACGAGACCTGGATCGACAAGTGGAAGCGTTCATGATTGCCCTATTTGAGAAATGCAATGAGGTTATCAAACGAGTTCTTGGAGATCACCCAGGCGAGAGCTGGCTTGAAACACAGGCCGCTATGTGGTTTCGGGGGAAGATGACTGAAGGTCAGTCATTCGGCAGTCAAGGTGCCTATCGCATACAATTTTACGATGATGTGATTAAAAATGCGAACAAGGTCAGTGAATCTAACGCTTTATGCTTTAAGCCGTCTCCGACTCATACTAACACAATACAGATTATTCAAAGGGTGGACCTACCAAAACCGAAGAAAGCCAGAAATAGCGACCCAAGTAAATCTCAATCGCTGGCATTTTCCTTTCTGACGAAACCTCACAGCGCAAGATCCTCTTGTCTACAGCAAGGCCGACGAACTGACGAAAAACTGGAAAGAGACTTCTAATGTAATCATATACTTGGCTTTCGACGAAGCCCACTCTCTAACCCGGCGAATGAGAGACACGGGCAAAGGCACGGAGACAGGGGCAGATGCGGACCCGCCTCCATTCTATTACCTTCGAAAGGTCCTACGGGCCTGTAGGACCTTGCCTTTGTTCACCATCTTCCTTTCGACCACGGGCAGAATCGATCAGTTCATACCACCCAAGGAGGATGACGATTCGGCACGATTACAGAGAGGAGAACTTCGGCCGATCCCTCCGTTCTGTGCTTTGGGCTGGGACCATGGAGCACTCCCTTTCCTGCTCAGATGAAGCTTTCCTCTGTGGCCTCTATAGAGTATAAAGCTAGTCTGGGGCGTCCTCTGTGAGTATCTTCTCGTCAACCCCAGTTCTTCCTACTTGACGTTGTCTGCTAGCTTTGCATTTCGTTATCGCACAGCTCTTAACTTGAATGACCAAGACCGCGAAGAGATCATTGACAATATTGTATCTTTTACGGCGCAAAAGCTAATCAGACGAGACACTAACCACAGACCTGATATGTTGACACTTGACCAGGAGTTGGCGTGCTTATCAGCCCGTCTACCAATAGAATTCATGTCGTCCATACCCACTCAAGCTGAGAAGGATCAGATCGGTAACCACATGCGCGTCTGTTTATTGGTAGACGAAGGTTTTCTCCGCTTCACGTCGTTCAATCCTCGGAGCCAATCGTTGCAGAGGGCGCCTACAACCTCATGTACGACAACAGACTGAGCTTCAACGCACCGCGAGCTCTTTCCAATATCCTTCATGGTTTTCCCGTTCATCAAGGCGACCGTGGCGAGCTCGTGGCAATGCTCCTCATCACTCTTGCTCGAGACTCCGCCATTTCCTCCTCGTCCAATGGTGTTTGTGGGGTTGTTGAGTTTTTGCAGAAGCTCATCTACCAACCTACGCAGAGCTCCGATCGTTTCTCCCTCATAACGGCGATCAAACCATCTGTCTACCAGGGCCGAGAGGATCAGGATACCACGCTCGAGAGCGCATTTTGCAAAATCCACCTTCACTTCAATCACTTTGTCAAACGGCAGCAGCAAGATCATCTTAGCGACGAGGTCCTACGGGGATTCATCGCTCGATGCGCGGCAGTCATGGGCGCCAATAATCAGTCTGGATTCGATCTCGTTGCTCCAACTGTCATGGGTGATGAGCTGAGCAAGAGCTCCCAGGGGTTCATTATGTGGCAGGTTAAGAACGATGAGAGTTACACCGCGAAAATTCAGACCGAGCTTTTTGATCAGATGGATCCTGTCAGGATGGGCTTTCTTGGCAAAGATGAGCGGCTTGCGACGCCAATCATACGAATTGTCTTTGCTTTGGCTGCTAAAACTCCCGCCATCCGCTACGTTCAGACCCAAAACGAAGGGAATTTTACATCGTACGATATCTGGATTTCGGGGCTCTCATCGAAGGTGTTCAATGTGGTTAGCCCGTCTGACGAAGCAACTTGGAAGACACTACTCGATGTTTCTCAACGCTGGAAAGCAATGTATAGGCATAAGGATACAAACACAATGAAGTTGATGAAGAACATGAACCCTATGGTCGCGAACGACGAAGATTTTTGGGAATTCAAGTACCGAAACCACTTATCTGAGCCCTCTTCCCCCATTTCGACCGTTATATAATTGACTGTGTGTTTTCTTCAGTGTTTCTTTGGAGTTGCTAGTGTGCATTAACTCAATGTACTATCATATGACGCTGCTGGCCTCGTTTAGTTGAACCAACCGTTTATCGTTTTTCAAAGAATTTTACCGGCGTTATTGCAAATCAATTTCATTCATTAAATATTTCTCATCAAGTTTTCCATTTTTTTTTTCGCTCGATGTACTGCTGCTTTATATTTGAAAAAAGATGCTCGAGACCGCCGCAGAACTCGACGCGCAAGGTAGTAGAAGACATTGAGTGTTGCAGACTCTGGTTCGAAATGAATCAATCTCGAACGTCCATACAGCCTGGGGTATCCGTATTAAATATATAAGTCCGTGTTTAATCTATGTATTATCAAGCAAAGAGAATAATGTACGTATCACAGTTACCTTGCTCACGATGAGTCGTTCTAGCTTCAGTGGGCATTCGGGAGTGTACCAAGCATTCGCAGCAACCCGATATGCCCTCCAACAGCACTCCAGAGGCTGTCTTTCTGCAGCGATAACTGGGATATAAATCTCCGCTCTCAACGAGATCAAGGTCACAGCGGGACGTACCACTTCATATTTGACACCAAATTCTTTCGCTGTTTGGCGTACAATTGGCCCGAGCGCTGGAATATGCTCTTGAGCGACGGTAGGGAAAAGATGATGGATGACCTTTTTGAGTTGGGGATTAATCATACAGAAAACCAAACGATACAATCAGGTTCAAATAACTTACTTGATAGTTCAGCGAGCCAGAGAAGAAGGTCATGAACGGTTGATCATGAGCATAATCTTGAGCCGTCTCGACTTGTATACGCGCCCAATCTCCATCTATATTTCCCGTCTTGGGATTAACCCGGGGGAATGCCGCAGAATCAACAACGTGAGTCGCTTGGAAAATCGTAGCGAGAAAAATGGAAAATGTAAAACTGCAAGTACGAAATGGGGTCAGTTCTTTTTTTGAACTATCATGATTTGAGAATTTTTACACTTTACTCGGTCAAGAAAAATGCGGCAATGATGCTGTTCATAGATATTCCCCAGGATAATGGCAAAAGTATGCGAGTCGAAAAGAAGAATAGCTAGTAAGAGAAGTGAGTGCTGTAATTTGGATTTCCAGAATGCATGTAGGGGTGACCAACGTACCTTGCCGCCCCAAAACACGATATTCTGACCCAGTGTGAAAGGATTGACGGTGAGTGGACCTCGACGCTGAAAGATGACGTGTTAGAGGAGAATAACTCTAGGGATGGTGTACTACCTTTGTGAAGTAGAATATAAAGTCTTCTATTCGGACACTGCTAGCATATAAAGCATACAGGATCGGAGCATAAAGAGCTTGCAGCCGATAGAAATCAAAGTATCTTTGGGTAGATTTGATTCGACGGAACCCTAGTTCGGGAGTCTCGATATCTGTATCGAATCCATCTACGTTCGGAAAAATATGGTGGCTCATGGTGTGCTGATATATCCTCCGAATTGCAATTCAGCTTCTTGAAGCTCGATCTCTGAAAGCTTTCGAAGAAGGGAGGCTCACCATAACGTGCTGGAGCATCCATTGAAACAATCGTGGCCTATCAGGATAAGCTTCCATAATCTGGGATCCCGGCCGATTGCGCCATGAGAAGCATCGTGTACAGCGGACACACTGTATTGAGCGAGCACAACTCCGTATATCACAGAGATAGAGTGGAAAACCCAAGGATGCGACGTCAAGGTCCACTGCATCCAGTATAAGCACAGAATGACGACGACCGTCAGAGCGCATCGAAGGATGTTAATCGGAGAGTGCCTTGGGTCAATCTTCAATAAATCAAAGTGTTCATCTACCCGCTGCCTCAGAGTGAACCAAAAGTCATCTCCAGGGGAAAATGCAGGCACGTCCTGCCCTATTAGCTTCCCAATCCTATATTTGCGTAGCTTCTGACGCTGTTTCAAGCCGTGATAGCTGTCGAACAGTTTGCTGACCTAGGAAGGAAAAATAAATTAAGGGTGATTGGATTGGATTGGATTGGGTCGTAGGAACTGACGTCTTTTCCGGCAGACATCAAGATGAACTCGGACCCTCCAGGATGTTGAGTATGGAACTCAGTCAAGTTATAAACCTTGGGGAAAGAAATTTTAGAGGAACGAGGATAGGATATTCCAAATGTTGCATAATAGCGTACCATTCCATCCACAGACACCCAAGCTCGCTCGCTGATGCGAGCATTGCGTAACTCCTCCACAGGAATTGAACGTCCGCAGTCCGCAATTCCACTCAAATTCGAAGCTCGAGTTTTCGGTGCAATTGGCTGAACCATTCGGGGTCCAGTAGGGTGACCTTGTGGGAGGGGGGGAGAGAAAGCAGGGAATTTACCGTCGGTTTAGCCTGAAGGGGCAGATGATTTTGAGTATAGCGTCCCTGGCTCAAAAGACTCGGAAGGGTGTTTTACTATCTTCTTAGGCGAGATCCCCGCGTGGTAGGTACGTAGATTATCTTCCGCCGCCGTGGAACCGACTACGCTGTCTCTGATCCAGCTTCACAGTAACTCGTGCCAGTCCGTACTGTGTTATTGATCTCAGAGCGCAGGTCAAAGCAAAGGATTCCTCGGGCTGTCAAAGAACTGGTAAGTATCTCGGAATCTTATCACTGGATGTTCTGTGGAGGGGCGTTGAAAGCATCTAGGCAGTCGGCGATGCCAACTCTCGCAACTCTCAACATCTTTCATTATTGTTTTACTGGTAATGCCCACCAAGTGTTCTGCGGTCCAGTCCTTGGGTAGGGAGTCCGAAACTTCTGAAAGTTGCCTTAAGCAAAAGCCTACGTATACAAAGCCATCATGAACTTAAAAAGACAAAAAGACAAAAATCAAAACGAGCCGAAGAAGGACTGACCTGCGTCATGATAGTACGAGACTGTTTCGGCCTCATCCCAGGTCCAACTGAGCAACAAGTATGGGAGTCCATGCGAAGTAAAGACGCGTACTGAACAGGTATGCACCGGCTGAGCAGTGAGAAACAGCATGCCACAGGGACTACAGGAAAGAGCAATATGCAAGCCCTGCGGCATCATCGAGGATATGGAACACGTCATGGCAAGATGTGAATCACCACTGGCAGGGCAGGATAAGCTCTGGAAACTCACCGAAAAAGTCGAAGCCATCGGTGTAAGCCCACCATACCAGGATGCTGCGGGACAGCAGACTAGTTGGTCACAAGCTACTCGGGTGCCGTCCAAAGACACTGAATGTTCTTTGTGTCCGAGTAAATAAGTGTTTGGTTATATATTCGCCAGTAATTGGTATGACACATTGGAGTTGGCCGCTATTCGCGCTACGCCTGAGTTGAGATACTTCGTTATGAAAATCCGCTTCGACATTGGAAGCTCATCCGATTGGTCCCTGACACCACCAGATTGTCGTTCTCGTTTCCATATTCTAACCTTGGGTGCTTTGATTTCGTATTTCTCCAACTCTTCAACGTCAACTCTTGAGCCAGTTTGGTGTCGAATCCCACACAGTTTAGAATGATAAACTCCACCCTCAACTCTTCACTTTCGTTCAGTCCGGAAAGATCGCGATACGAAGGTAGACCTTGATCTGGGTGCACCAAAAGTTGGGCTTGGACATAATTCACTATCGTCTTGACGGGCTATGCATCATGGTCAACATTTCCTGCGGGGTACTGCGGAAGAAGTGGACGATAGTGGCATGACAACTTACAAGTGCGGCTGGCAACTGCATGCCCTCCGGGGCATATTCTTTCGTCTCGACACACTCAAATTTTCCCACGTAAGATATGTGGCCGTGTAGCATGGCAAAGAGGTCCTTGATCCGCCCTCGTTGGTTATAGACAAGTGAACGAACAAGGACGGCGGTATTGGGTACGTTTTGCTGATATAGAGTGCAAAATCAGAAAGTGTTGGTCTGAGCCGCACTGCGCACTCAAATTCGAGTCCCCTGGTAGAAAAAAAAAGAACTGGGCGTCCTAAAGATGATCGTTATATCAATCGCAAGCATGCGTTCCTTGGCAGATCCTGTCGAAATCACTCACCACGTGCCAAATCCGAAAAAAATTGGCACCAGGCAATGCAGTTGACGACGGGACGACGCCACCGAAGATGAAGACCTTGAGGAAGAGCCAGGACACATCAGCCCGCTTGATACCGCCAACCTTATCTTGCTTTCAAGAATTCGCTCACCGGTACGTTTCTTGTCCTATCTGACCTCTGGCTTTCGAAAGTGTCCCAAATGCGAAACCCGATCGGTTATCAGCAGGCAATGACCGTGCTGTCCGTAGATGACCAGATGCCTCGATGGAAGTCATGCGAATCGCAGACCCTCCTCCTACGGTTAATGCTGCTTGGCAATAGAGTAAAGCTATCAACTCCCCACAAGATAATTTTGTTTACCTACGAGGTCTAATGTTCACTTGCTTTATGACTTCACCCTTACGCTCAACTATCGCTCAATACAAGGTAAGCTATTCGCCGTTCATTACCCACTTATATCACTTCCCCTTTTCCGTGACGATACACAGTCTGGATGGCGCTTCCAAGACTCTTTTTATTCCACGCTGATTGACCTCTTTTGCTTTTTACCCTTTTATCTCTTCCTCTTGGGCCCGTAACGCTGACTCTGACGTTCTCATTCTCGATAGGGCTGGTCTTGGATATATAGAGCATAGTCCGACGTGTCAATGGGACGGTGTTGATGTTGAAAGGCAATGGTGCTAAGGTAATTTCATGTTTCAAACTGCCTGCGCGCTAGTTGGGGGAACAGAACTAGCACAATTCAAGTAATTAACAATACAACAACGACATTTGCGACGATGATACATACAAGAGAGGAGAGACGAATATGAAATGCAATGACATCGAGCCAATGAAATAAACCTGTATTTGTCATATAGAATGTGCATGATGGCGCCACCTGTGGGCTGCGAAGAGCAGCAGCGAGATGAAAAACGATCTATTGCACTAAACACCTGTAGCTAGTACAAGCGCCGAGACATCGAAAATCAGGAATCGTTGTCGATGAGCCGTCTGTAAGCATTATAGCGAAGGTTCCTGCAAGACTAGGAGGAGGAAGAGTTCAAGGACTTGTTTTAGTGATGCCTCCCCTTCAGGGCCCTCTCAGAGTCACAGCACCGCTCATATTTGTCACTGTCGGACAAAAAAGAGGCACCTGAGGCAAATCCACCCAAGGAGGCGGGAGACGTGGGGGACGCGGTTACTGACAAGGCAGTGCAACTGGCCGATGATGCAGCTGGGATTACAGGGAGTGCAGAAACACTTGCGTGGACTTAGCTCAAGCCGGCGAAGCACCATCCCCGCCATCCAAGCGTAATTTTTTTGGAAGCGGAGCGTGACAGTACTCCGAAATCGCTGATTTTCGCTTCCGCCCCTCCATAAGCGTCTTGTTGGTGCGAATGACCTGGCGAGGAATACTGGCGTCTTTAAGGGCTTTCCAATTGTCGTCTTCAAGGGCTTTCCTTAGGACACTGGTCATCCAATCGTGAGTCTCCAGTTCCTGCAGCCACTTTTCAGCCCTCTCAGGTGACTGCTCTCGTATCATGTCGAATATTTCCGACTCGTATCGTCCACTGAAGTGACGCACGAGGTGGGTGAGGAGGTTTGTGAGCTGTTCAGTGGTGAGGTTCATCTCCTGGATCTCTGACTTGCCGCCTCGAAGAAGCCGCTTCTTCGCACTGCCTGCATCTATTTGTTGGTCAAAGCTTTGAAGAATCCCGGCACAGTGTTCATCCGTCATGTCGTGGGGTGCATTTCGAGCGACAACCCAAATGAGGACCCAGAGGAAAGATTCAATATCGTCTCCCTGCGAATGGGGAACATTGGACTTGGGGGTAGCTTGAAGCAATCTGACAGATCTAAACTGATGTGTTCCCTGCGTGACATGTTCAGAAAACAGGATTCAAAAGATACGTTCGGGACTGACAGTTCTTTCGTACGTTCTCGCATCTAGACCCGGAACCTTTTTCGAAAGCTCCCAGTCGATTAGCATCCCTCGGCCCTGATCAGTGATGACAATGTTTCCGGAAGAGATATCCCGATGGAGCAGTGAACATCGATCAACAGCTTTGTAGTGAGCTAGGAAAAAAGAGACCCTATAAGACTAGAGAATCCGCCAGAGGATGAGTAGACTTTACCGTCCATGGCATCCAGAATTACGTTGACTAATTGCCAGGTGGAATCAAAGTGGGTGAGGGGGCGGCCGACGGTGTCAAGAACGAGCCGGTAATGATGATGAATTCTGCGGGTCTTTCTTTCCAAAAAAGGTTCATTACCACAAGTGCAATGCGATACACCTCCTGCAGTAACAAGCTTGGGAATATGTGGGACGTCCTGCTGATTCAATTCGCGATAGATCTCTCCCTCTGCAGTGTAACCGTCTACCCTCCAATTGTCCTTCAGCAAGAGGACTTTCCTGCTTGCAGTTGTAACCTTGATTTTGCTCTGCAGATTGTACGCATAGAAGCAGCGGCTGCTGCGGCCGGTGGGGTAACGATGAGAGTCAGTGAACGGATCAGAAACAAGGTAGAAAGACGTTTCTTTCGACTGATCGTCGACTACGGAGACTTTGTATAGCGGTGCAGTAGACGACAAGCCTAGTGCCTGTCGTGCTTCGCCCGAAACCGTGGTCTCTTCCTTAACTCGTTGGAAGGTGGAGTCGATTCCGCGGGCTTCAGTACCGGAAAGAGACAGACGCCAGAAGAAGATGGCCAGCCAAGGTTCCTTGGTATAGTCAAAGCTTTTGGTGAGAGAGGTACCAGATCGAGTGGCGCACATGAGCCTGCAGGTCGACATATTGATAAACACTGAAAAGACCCGTGTACGAAATTGAGAGGCCGCAATGGTCGTGTTGTATACGGCAATCTGGCCGCGAGTGTCTCTGGCTCTGACGGCGTCCCGCTCGAACATGCCGGTGTCAGAAAATGGTTCCTCTTGCAGGTGGTTCTTGAACTCCATGAAGCCTAGCATCTGCTTCGCGTTGGTAGGGTTAGCCTCAGGAGACGGCATGTCGGATTTGTCATAGAAGGAGACGTCAGGCTTGATGGAATGTTCAAGAAAGACTTTTGAATCAGAGTTTGCATGAGCGTGAGTATCGAGAAGGATGATATCTCCGCAGAATGGTTGGAGGGCAGATATCTATGTATAAACTATCAGATCTCGCTGCGCTAAGATTATTTGACGGCGTACCATGTCACCATACATCTCCGTTTCAATGGCATGTGCAGCAACTGTTTGGAAAGGTCCGGGAGAAAACTGAGGCATAGAAGCCATCAGTGGGTTTTCGGGAAGATAGTAGTCAAGAAACTCGTTGGTCGAAATGGGCCCGAAATATTTCGCTGACATTTCTTTAGCAGCGGCGACAAAGACGGGGTCGAATAGTTCTGCCGTCGAGGTGAAAGGATGAAAGGAGCCGATACGATTATGAGTAGGTGTATCACCAAGGTTGGGCTGAGCTATTCGAGGCGGCGTCGTAGACATGATCAGCAGATGAATTAGCAGATGAAAAGGTAGTTGTGGGTATATTTGCAGCGGGCCGTCTATCGTAGCGCTGGCAGGTCACGCGCTGATGACAAAGCCGCTCCGGCGGTCCGTAGGGTGCCAACTTGAGCCCTTTCGTCGTCCGCCGAAGTTATATACGATCACTTTTTGGGGTTATTTGCATAATACCACCAACAAGAAATGTAAGTATATACACACAGATGATATCTAGTCCATGTACGGTGTAATACTGTTGCTATCTTTCCATGTACGTGGAGTTGTTCCCTGTCGCTTCTCCGTTCCAATGTCTGTTCCAACTTTCTCCATTTTAGCAAAAGTTTGTTTGATAATCTTTCCAAGTTTTGAATGTACACCCTGGCCTTGGCTCGCAACGCTAGGTACATTTTGAAAGGCTTCCTGTGCCCGCTCTGGAATAGCAACAAAACCAACAAGTGGAATCCATAACTTGAAGTAGCTCTTTGATTTTTGACCCCACACGGTCTAGAATCTCGGTAAAAGCAAACGCAATACTGGAAGATCCCTTGCGCTGAATGATAGGTATGGCCTCGATCTTTTCTTGAGCAACTTTTTTGCAGATTTGAGCTGATCACTATCAAGACGCCAATGCTTTTCATTGATGCGCGCCCATTCAGCCTGGACTTGCTTTTCTGTAAGTTCTGTATTCGGGTCCTGCTTGAGGATGTGGTCCCAAATCTGATATAAATTGACCTTAAAAGATTGTCACTGTATAGTGTACTAGAATGACTATACCTTTGAGGGTGAATGTTCCATATCCTCGATTGTCTTTTTGTGCGCAGGAGGAATTGACAGGCTGACATATGGTGGGTGATGTTTATGGATCATTCGGATACGTGCCTCTCCAGGCATTTCATCTCTCATCGTAATATTTAGCCATCCTCCACAGCTATATCGCACCATGTTTTCGCGTGCACGCCGCTTATTCGCATCAGCATGTAGTCCCAACTGAGGAGCCTCTTCAGCCTTGAACTGCGCACAATAGAATTGGAGGGTTTTGACTGTTTGGTCTGTCTAACCTTTGAATGTTGTGTTTTAGCTGTAATCTGTGAGTTCAGGTATATGAGTAGTCTTTTGCACGCTCAATCGTTTGGTTGAACTCAGAGTTAGAAATAGGTCCGAAGATTATCACGTAGGTGGCCAAAAAAAGAGAAAAGTCAAATTCCGAGAGGTTCAAGTGTTTCCAATTCTCCAATTCCACACGCTTTTCCACGTCGAATGTGAAGATAGAACGGCATGCGAATATCGAAAAGCGAAAGGACTGCACACCTCACAGAAGCGCTCAAGGTTGAATTCTCGTTTGATCGAGTGCGGACAGGATTGAGGAGTATCTAGATTCTTGAAGACCAGAGGAGCGAGTAGGGAGTACATTTGGTTAGGAAATCCTTGTCTGTTTCGAAGCCGTGGTACGGTAGAATGAGAAGCAGAAAAAAAATGCCGACGGCAATAGCAATGTTAGATTAGATTAGATTCGATAGTTTGGACGCTCAACTCTCCTCCGAGCGACCACCATCTTCTCTACTGGGATGATGATGGTGAGCTGTGATTCCAGCCTTCTTTTTTTTTCAAGTTCTTTTACTTGGTAATACTTATTAATACCCCACAACCCCCGCACACACAGTTGTCAAGTCATTCTTGTAGGAACAAAATTAAAAAATTAAAAAAGAACACACAATCAGGGGGTTTACCATGATAAACGGATCGGAAAACCATTATATAGTAGTCGACCAAAGAGTCCCTAGAATAGGTTCAAAGTGACTCAACTTCGCGGGTGTTCAGGACAAAGTAGCTTGGTCGACATTTGTCAGTAATTTTTTTTTTTTTGAACTTGTGTCTTTTTTATCTTCCCCCCATCGTGGTAGTCAACACCCGCAGACGGCTAGCTCAGCAGCGGGAAGAACGACCCAAACCCTGTCTTCCTACGGTGGACTATATGGACTCTGACTCCAAGACTCGTTCAGAAGACAGTTCGCGTCCCGGGAATAAAACCACTACTACTAATGAAAAGGGGAACAGGGAAATCGACCTGTCATGGTTCGACAAAGCTCGTCTTCGTGTAATTGCAGCTGCAGTCTTTGGATTCCGCTGCTTGCTCACTTTAGAACCTGGCCTCACAAATAAGGACCTTAATTTCGTACATTTTCTAGCTAAAACGACTTCAGTCCTTATCGTGAGTTTACTAGTACCTCGGTTTTCTTCTTTCTTTTTTTCGGATACTTACTCTTCTTCTTTTGGCTTTTTATAACGAATATGACCTTTTTTTTTTCTAGTTATCATATTTGGAACATGCTTGGGGACTATATCCAAGCCATTTAAACGTTAATCATTAGTACCTGAATATCGACATAAGTACGTGTCAATTTATGTTTTGTTTATCCTAGGATACACCCTCCCGGAACATTTTCTAGTGGGTTTTTTCTTTAGTCAGCGATTTTGCGCAGACGTGCTTTCTGTCGTCGTCGCATAGTTTGTTTATAATATGTGCTGAAAATATATCTTTTTCCTGTGCTCCAGCACGAGTCAATAAAATGTTACGTTGTGTCACTCCAAATTTGGGATTGTCCAGCAATCGTAACAAAAAACCTTCGGGGGTAAGTAGTATACACCCTCCCATCGATAAAGCTCAATTGTGTTTTGTGTGAGTAAACGATAAAACTGCATAATCCCAAGTTCTTCAAGCGCATACCAAATTCTGATTCACCTAAGCCAGGTCCTTGCAGTGATGCCCTTTCTGATGATCCGGGCCCATAGATTTCCATACCTTAGTGTGCTCGGAGGTCAACATAGAAAGAAAATATACACAATCACAGTGGGGAATATTATCAATGGGTACAGTATAAACCTAAATCTAAAATCGATAACAGAAAAATTGTAAGGCTCGGCTGGCATACATTTCCCGTTGATCCTTGAACGGCGAACTCTTCTCTAAGAGCTTCATCATTGCGAGTTCTTTCGATAAGATATATCCTGCAGCAGAATGCTCTGAACCAAGGTACATCCACGTTGCTAATGTCCGAGTGATACCTCTGAGCTTGTGAAAGATATCGATCGAGTCTTTTTGGTAAAATATTGCAGAGCAGATCTAGATGGGCGTTCGTGGTCAAACCAGACTCTCCGGGCGGTGATGATAGGAATGGACACTCATTGTCAATGTCTTCCATTGCCCTGCGCGTCGAGTTCGGCGGCGGTCTCGAGCTCCTCTTTTCAAATAAAAAGCAGCACAAACATACAGTACATCGAGCGGAAAAAAAATGGAAAACTTGATGAGAAATATTTAATGAATGAAATTGATTTGCAATAACGCCCGTATAATTCTCTGAAAAACAATAAACGGTTTGTTCAACTACACAAGGCCAGCAGCGTCATATTATATATTGAGTTAACGGACACTAGCAACTCCAAAGAAACACTGAAGAAAACACACAGTCAATTATATAACGGTCGAAATGGGGGAAGAGGGCTCAGATAAGTGGTTTCGGTACTTGAATTCCCAAAAATTTTCGTCGTTCGCGACCATAGGGTTCATGTTCTTCATCAACTTCATAGTGTTTGTATCCTTATGCCTATACATTGCTTTCCAGCGTTGAGAAACATCGAGTAGTGTCTTCCAAGTTGCTTCGTCAGACGGGCTAACCACATTGAACACCTTCGATGAGAGCCCTGAAATCCAGATATCGTACGATGTAAAATTCCCTTCGTTTTGGGTCTGAACGTAGCGAATGGCGGGCGTTTTAGCAGCCAAAGCAAAGACAATTCGTATGATTGGCGTCGCAAGCCGCTCCTCTTTGCCAAGAAAGCCCATCCTGACAGGATCCATCTGATCAAAAAGCTCGGTCTGAATCTTCGCGGTGTAACTCTCATCGTTCTTAACCTGCCACATAATGAACCCCTGGGAGCTCTTGCTCAGCTCATCACCCATGACAGTTGGAGCAACGAGATCGAATCCAGACTGATTATTGGCGCCCATGACTGCCGCGCATCGAGCGATGAATCCCCGTAGGACCTCGTCGCTAAGATGATCTTTCTGCTGCCGTTTGACAAAGTGATTGAAGTGAAGTTGGATTTTGCAAAAGGCACTCTCGAGCGTGGTATTCTGATCCTCTTGGCCCTGATAGACAGATGGTTTGATCGCCGTTAATAGGGAGAAACGATCGGAGCTCTGCGTAGGTTGGTAGATGAGCTTCTGCAAAAACTCAACAACACCACAAACACCATTGGACGAGGAGGAAATGGCGGAGTCTCGAGCGAGAGTGATGAGGAGCATTGCCACGAGCTCGCCACGATCGCCTTGATGAACGGAAAAGCCATGAAGGACATTGGAAAGAGCTCGCGGTGCGTTGAAGCTCAGTCTATTGTCGTACATGAGGTTGTAGGCGCCCTCTGCAACGATTGGCTCCGAGGGATTGAACGACGTGAAGCGGAGAAAACCTTCGTCTACCGATAAACAGACGCGCATGTGGTTACCGATCTGATCCTGCTCAGCTTGAGTGGGTATGGACGACATGAATTCTATTGGTAGACGGGCTGATAAGCACGCCAACTCCTGATCACGTGTCAACCTATCAGGTCTGTGGTTAGTGTCTCGTCTGATTAGCTTTTGCGCCGTAAAAGATACAATATTTTCAATGATCTCTTCGCGGTCTTGGTCATTCAAGTTAAGAGCTGTGCGATAACGAAATGCAAAGCTAGCAGACGACGTCAAGTAGGAAGAACTGGGGGTTGACGAGAAGATACTCACAGAGGACGCCCCAGACTAGCTTTATACTCTATAGAGGCCACAGAGGAAAGCTTCATCTGAGCAGGAAAAGGGAGTGCTCCATGGTCCCAGCCCAAAGCACAGAACGGAGGGATCGGCCGAAGTTCTCCTCTCTGTAGTCGTGCCGAATCGTCATCCTCCTTGGGTGGTATGAACTGATCGATTCTGGCCGTGGTCGAAAGGAAGATGGTGAACAAAGGCAAGGTCCTACAGGCCCGTAGGACCTTTCGAAGGTAATAGAATGGAGGCGGGTCCGCATCTGCCCCTGTCTCCGTGCCTTTGCCTGTGTCTCTCATTCGCCGGGTTAGAGAGTGGGCTTCGTCGAAAGCCAAGTATATGATTACATTCGAAGTCTCTTTCCAGTTTTTCGTCAGTTCGTTGGCCTTGCTGTAGACAAGAGGATCTTGCGCTGTGAGGTTTCGTCAGAACGGAAAATGCCAGCGATTGAGATTTACTTGGGTCGCTATTTCTGGCTTTCTTTGGTTTTGGTAGGTCCACCCTTTGAATAATCTGTATTGTGTCAGTATGAGTCGGAGACGGCTTAAAGCATAAAGCTTTAGATTCACTGACCTTGTTCGCATTTTTAATCACATCATCGTAAAATTGTATGCGATAGGCACCTTGACTGCCGAACGACTGACCTTCAGTCATCTTCCCCCGAAACCACATGGCGGCCTGTGTTTCAAGCCAGTTCTCGCCTGGGTGATCTCCAAGAACTCGTTTGATAACCTCATTGCATTTCTCGAATAGCGCAATCATGAACGCTTCCACTTGTCGATCCAGGTCTCGTTTGGATAACTCGTGAACCGAATCGCTTGCGAGGAAGTTGTATACTTGTGGGTCTGAGGGAGGAAAACCTAAAATACGACGAGTCAGGCTATTGGCACTCGGAGAGAGAGACTAGCATGCACACCTTCGGCACTTGGTTTTCGGAGGTTCAGTGGGACCACAAAGTGATATTTACTGAATTCATCCACTGTTCTCGACTTGCCCGTTCCGCTGGACTGAACGATAGCGCAGTAAGGGACATAACTATTGTCCAAATTTTTGCGATACTCCGTGATATGTTTCTCCAATGCAAGGTACGCGTCCCCGATGTAGCTGTGATCCCAAGATTTCTCCGTAACTGTTCATGAATCGATCAGATAGATGTGCAAAAGATACGGAATGGAAGGCCACAGACCCCGAACGCTTGCCCGGTATAGCGGCTCGTTAGTTGTGCTCCCGATCGCGTCTTGCGGGTTCTCCCTCAGGAGAGCTGTATGGTCGTGAGATGATCAACAATATGGGCTTAGAGAATGCAACTCACGGATGCCTCGTATCTTCTTGAAATGCGCCCCTTGTATCCACGCCTCATTCACTGCACTGCCCAACTGGGGATACTGTGCAATCAGTTTTTCTGCTTCTTGAAGCCCGAGAGGTTTTAAACCGTAATCTGCCGCACTTTGACAAATGGCGGAAAGGACCACATGTTGAAACTTGGGGTTTAAAGGCTGTTCCAATCCAATGATCTGGGCGTGGAGGAAAAACTCGACTATAGGGTTGTTGTTGACAGCTTGGTCTAATCGCTTGTGTTCGTTATCAGAAATCGAGTTGTAGATGGCCTCGCTGGCTTTTAGCAAATCGTCGGATGCAGGCGACATTGCGAGAGCAGTCTTCCAATAACTTCCGCACGTGATCTCCGGGTCCAGGTTCATGGCCCTCGGCAAGGTAGATAAGATATCAAACAAGATGATAAGCGTGGGAGTTTTTGTGCATCGCGAAGGAAGATGCGGGACCGCTGGGTGTAATCCGGTTCCGAGTCGTGAGCTCGTCGTTTTGGAATTTCAGGGGCCGTCAGTTCTTCAGCTTTGCATTTTTGTGAGACCATTTTGGTAAAATATTGCAGAGCAGATGGGCGTTCGAGGTCGATGTCATTTAGAATCATGTGGTCAAACCAGACTTTTCCTCCAACACTCATCATGTCTTCCATTACCCTGCGCGTCGAGTTCGGCGGCGGTCTCGAGCTCCTCTTTTCAAATATAAAGCAGCACAAACTTACATTACCGTCTATCGTGCCATCGAACAACGGTACAAAACTAAACGGGGAGGTTCTTTCTCGTGGTGAGACCAAGCCGGCGGATGTCGAGTATTTGATGCACCATTTGAGGGATAACCTGCTTCAAGAACGGCCAGAACATTTCATGGAGGACAACACTGTGTGAGTACCTCTATTGGCTCGGCATTTAGGGCTGTGATTCACTGACAATGGCATAGGCGGCCAGGTATCTTGGTTTTGATCAATGATACGGATTGGGAACTCGAGGGAGAAGGAGAGTACGCGTTGAAAGATAACGATGAAGTTGTGTTCATATCCACTCTGCATGGAGGATAATTAGCGGAAATCGATGAATGTTTTTACTACAGCCGCATATCGCATGGTCGTTCACCTTGCAGAAGTGGCAAACATGGTGCGTTGACCTTCTTTCTGGTTGCAAAATGATGCTGAATTTTGGTCATAAGCGTTGAGCGTACACACCCACTACTTGTATTCAGCTCTGACCACCTGGCAACTAAATATCCACGACTTATATTGGATGCTAAGCCCTTGCCAGTATGGCTGTCATTTTGAAGAGGATATATCCTAATCACACCGAGTACGAGATCAGGCCCCTCTATTCCCGCTACTCGACTACGCTTGCGTTCAGGAGAATCTTTTATAGGAATATTTCCTCGGATCGGTCTTTATTAGACAGTTTGTGATTGACCGGGGCCGAGACTGCGACAGAGCAGACCCACTCGCACACGACCTCGTAGCGCTGGGACACATTTTACGCAACCGCTCCTCGCTCTTTCAAGTGTGTCGTATCGAATACGCCATCCCAGTTTTTCCCACCCATCGTCATTACTTCTGTGGTAACTCTCCGATTGTCGATCTCGTTGCAGCCCTACAGATCCTTCCATCGTTGACCCTGCGGATAAACGATCCCAACGCTTTGCCATCAGTCTGCTCAAAAGTGACTTTATAGACCTATCAGGTGGGACGACAATTTACATAAGTAGACAAAATAAAAATTTTTGATTGTACATATTCTGTAATCAACTCAAGTTGTGTACTGGACGGTATACCGATCTGTGTTATCCCATCGACTTAAATATCGTACTCGCGCCCTCGAAGAACGTGGTTGGCATTTTAGGGGAGGAGGATTGAGAACTGTTGAAGTCTGAAGGGACCAAAGTAGGTTCTTGAATCTCCCCCCGAAAAAATGAACACAACGTCTATATTCTCTTTTGTGAACGAGTAAAATGCAGGTAAAAGAATTAATCTACATAATTGGGACCATTGAAGGTATACTTTGAATACAAGTACTCTGTCTATACGTACATAACATGATAGATATTAAGTTCCAAATGGAAAGAGAAAGAGAGAGAGAGAGAGAGAGAGTAGCATGGGTTGACTTCTAGAAAAATAACGGGTATCTAAAAAAATCATTTCCAACGGCAGCCAACAGGGGGAAAAAGAAAAAAAAAAAACACACTCCTCCGTTCTAAGTAGGCCACCTAACTACGACCCTATCCAAATCCGAGTCCCCCGCACACACCTCAAGTCCTCAGGCAGCGACAACTCATGAGCATCGAGACGCACCGGTTGATACTGCTGATGGAGTCGAATAAGATGCCCAGGATGCACTTCATTCAATCCAATCTCCGGAAAATCAAGCCATCTCGGTCGTTTCTTTCCATCCGGCCAAACAATACGCAACTTCATTCCACTCTTTACATCGCCGACAAGTCCCCGCACCGTCGCCAACAACTCTTGTTCGTCAGATTCCGATACTAGAGTCTCGCCGCCGGACGCTCCTCCGTCTGCGGATAGAGGTGATTCTGCGAACATCACGTCGCATGAAAAGGGGGCCCGGGATGAATCTGTTCGGCTTTTGAGGAATGATATCCAAGCTGGGAGGGAGAAATGTTTGGTGGGAGTACGGCTGACCCAGGGAGTACCGTCCGGATTATCATCGGGACGCAAAGACCCTGCCTGTCTAAGGATTCGAAGACTCTGGAGTCGCGGCCAAGCGGGTGTGGGATTTTCGGGAGAAGCCGTGAGTCTAGCCAAATGTGAATCGTCAAAGCACCGTGGCTTCTCATGGTACGCTGATGTGCTGAGTGCGATGGTGAAAGCAAAACCAACACCAAACACACACAATACTAAGTTCAAAGGGTAAACAGTTGACTTAGAAGTTTATACTCTGAAAAGTAACAGAGGGGGTGGGTAGTAGTTGTAGAGTTTTTACGAGAACACAAGTTTCCAATAACCAAAATATACCAAGTTCAACAAATCCACAAAACACACAACCAAAACACAAAACACAAGTTATAAGTAAAACACCAAACTGTTCTGAGCACTGACACCAAACACCAACTGGACTTCAACAACTGCACCAGAAGCCAATAGACAATCCCTGTTTACTAGAGCACTAGTCAAATGAGGGGGAAATCCACTGCTTGTCCTTTTCCTTCATTTTCCTCCTCCTTATATACATTCTGAGTGGTCCCAAAAAGGTATGTTTGAATGGTATAATAATCTACTCAGGTCCCATTGAAACTGAAACAGCCTCATGCATCTACACTGGTCTAGAAGACCCAGAGTCAATTTATTTAGGACCCAGACCTCGTCACGGCAACCGGAATGCATCCGACAATTCCGAAAGGTCCAGAACTGATAGTGATCATTTGAAATAAGTGCTATGGCAACGCGTCAATCCCGTCCGTTTGGCTTTTATATTGGTAATAAGAATACTTTTTATAGACTTGTAATGTCTCTGGATGAGGAGCTGTAGGCTCGAAAAAAAAGGATATGTATGACTACAGTCATATCATCCCCCCCATACTAAAATATTGACTGTCCCAGTCAACTGAATAATAGGATAAAACTTTGGGGACTCATCCAAATTTAGCCCGGGCACTAAGATTGATCACTGTTCCCGTATTTAAGGGTCGCACACATATCACTTCCATCTCGTTCTGGACTTCTTTCTAAAATGTTCAGAGATCATTCTGGGCATTTTCTGGTTACTCTGGACCCGGAGATTTTTGCTCCAAGTCCCTTCTTTTTGCTATCATCACACAGTCACGTCATTTCTCTCTAAAAGATCGGGCCTTTTCACCAACTAAGTCCCACCTTCCCACCTTTCCTCAACTCGTCTCCTGCTCTCTATTTTTCTTGCTACACCTTATCCATAGTCCAACTCTCGCCGTTCTTTCCACTTATTTTCATCATACACAGACCGATTGGCCTTTATAGTACCAGAAATATCAGCCTGTGAATGATCATTCTGACTTAGGAAATCTTCTTCCTCCTCTACTGAATTTTCTAACTTGAGTAAACCTTCTTTGGACATTTGAATTAGTTCATGAATATTTTCAGGTAACTTGATTCTTTTTCTCGCAAAGTACGGTATAACTCTGAATGCTCCAACTTTATTCTGGAATACTGATCCATCCATTTCAGCAAGTATATAACTTCCGCCTTTGGTTCTTCTGATTACAATCATAGGACCCAAATAGCGAGGTTTCCCTTTACTGCCAACAGACTTCTCAACTCTTGTGTTTCTAGCAAGGACTAAATCTCCAGGTTTGAAGTTATAGTCTTTAATTGTTGCTAGATGCTCTCTTTCAAATCTAAGTGCTCTCTGTCTTTTCTCCAGAGAGACTCTTTCTCTTAACTCCACTACATGCTCTGCATGTTTAGCAAGTGCAAGTGCTCTAAGTCCAATGAGTTCCTCAGTTGATACTATTCTATCTGGCCATTCCACTAACCAAGTAGCTTCAATAATATCAAAAGGTAACACTGGATGAGCACCTGTCACTGCAAAATATGGTGAACAACCAAGTCTCTTTCTGATAGTACAGCGGTCTGCCCACATTACTAATGGAAAGACAAAGAACCACTTGTTCTCTTCTCCATCAGCTGCTTTAAGCAAACTTGTTCTTACATCATAATGAGCTCTTTCTACTAAACCATTTGCTTGAGAATTGTAAGGTGAGATTCTTATGTTCCCAATACCATACTTTTCTTTCAGCCATTCCATTGCAGCTACAAAGGTTGAACCATTGTCTGTAACAATTTCTGTAAGACTCCCCCACCGGCAGATAATCTCCTCCCACAGCCACTGTCCAATAGTTCTACCTGTTTCTTTGCGCAAAGGCCTTCCTTCCATCCAACTTGTCAAAGCACATCTTCCCTGGACTAAATATTTACATCCATTAGATGGTGACATCATCATGGTATCCATGTGCATGACCTGAAATATTGAAGGAGTCCGTGTTACAGTTGGTGGAATTTTTACTTTCACCTTCTGTCGGCTCTGACAAATATGACAAGTCCTCACATACTCATATACATCTTTTTCTAACTCAGGCCACCAAAATCTTTTACCAAGTAGAGACTTAGTAGCATAGAACATTTTGTGTCCCAAACTATCATGAGCAGCCTTCATCATGTGTGTCCTTTTCTCTCTGGAAACTACAAGAAAGTGCTTTCCATCTATATATACAGCTTTCCATCTCTTAAGAAATAGTTTCTAGCAATGCGCATAAAATTTTTAAACCGAGCATCATTTGAATAACCCTTTGGTCTCTGACTTGTGTCTGATAACCAAATTCGGATTTCTTCAATGGTCCTATCAGTATTTATAGCATTTTTAGATCTATGTCTCTCATCATATTCTAAGTCCTCAATCTTCTTTGGAGCTTCAGCAGGATAAGGTAATGAAACAATACTGCTGTTTAACATTTGTTGATATTCAACAGACTTTCTCAATGCCTTTTCTTGCTCTACTACTGTCCTCAGCTCTTCAACAAAACAATTTTCTGTCTCAGCTATCTCTCCACTCAAAGTATTCCAATAAGGAATCTCCTCTTCTATTACTTGCATGAAGCCACCTCGAGTATCAATTTTATCCATAAACTCCTTAATTGCATAAGGCTCATCTGGGATACCTTCCTCTGGTGTCTCATACACTTCATCTCCTTTATTTCTTCTTCTTCTAGACAAACCATCAGATCCAATAAGATGGCCAGGAATATGCTCTAACTTGAAGTGGAACATGAGTATAGACTCAATCCACCTATTTATAGTAGCATTTGGCATCATATCCGGATGCTGAAGCATGCCTTTGATATACTTTGCGTCTGTCTCAACTTTCAAATTTCTAACTCCGAATAACCAATAATGACTAGCTTTCAAAGCTCTAAAAAGTCCATAAAGTTCTCTCTTAGGTTGGGAGTACTTGGCTTCTCTGTCATTCAAAGTGATTGAACCAAATCTTGCATAATAGACCTTCTTTGGATTTTCTGCATCTCTTTGGAAGATGTAAAAGCCCACTGCAATATATGAAGTGTCCACACTAAGTATGACTTCTTCATTACTTTTGTATTTCAAAGGTCTAATAGCACCACTGTTCTTTACTGCCTCTTTAATCTCGTCCATTGCTTCCTGTTGTTCTTTTCCCCATTCAAATGAAACATCCTTTTTAGTCAACTTTTGCAAAGGTCCTGCTATTTCAGCATAATCCTTAATAAACATTCTGACTAGTCCGGCTGTTCCTAAGAAACCTCTAACTTCTGTCAAATCTTTGCAAGCAGGCCAGTTAGTAATAACTGAAGCTCTGTCTTTGCCAACTTTCCGACCTTCATATGTACACAAATGTCCAACTACTGTGAACTCTGATGCACACAATACTGCTTTTAAACCTGAAAAGGTTCCTCCTGCATACTTCATTCTCTGTACAATTCTGTTTATATTTTGAAAATGCTCCCAGACAAATTTTCTGATTCCTGAGTTTTCGGGGATAGTTTCATAACTACCTCCTGGTAACTCATATCTGGTCTCAGGTCCTCTGACTGGTACATCATCAATATATGGCTGAGTCCACTGCGGGATCTCATCTCTCTCAACATAATTCACATCATCATGAAAGATTGGTACTGAGTTAGTCCAACCCATAGGCAACTTTACTAATCTCAAAGGTCCAAAAGGTGTTTGAAATGTTGTAGGGTCTCTAGAAATCTTTGCTAGATCTCTATTGTCATAGCCCACATACATATCAAATGTTGCACCACAGGATCTTCCACTAAATCTTTCTGCTAACTCTTCTGTAGCTGGAGGCACACCTGAATGCTGTATAGTCACTGCATTAAGTGGTTCCAAACTATGCACAAGTCTCAAACTCTTTCCATCTTTCTTTAATACACAGAACCATCTGCTTCTATAAGATGCATTAGAGGGTTCATAAACTCCGGCCTCAATCTTTTTCTTAAGTATCCTACAGACTTCTTCAAAGATTCCTGGTGGAATTGGAATGTTCTTTTCAACCCATGGAGTATGAGGTACTACCTGCATCTCCACTGGTGGAAAGAATTCCTCTTTGAATCTTCCTCTTTCTTCATCACACCAAGCAAAAGCATCTTCATGTTCCATCATAAAATGATGCATCAACTTCTTTTCTTCTCGCCACAAGAAATTTTCAGAGTGCACTTTATCAATGATCTCTTTCCTCTCTTGTGTATATCTTCCTGTAGCAACAAACTCTGGCGGGTTTGTGCTCAACTTAGGCATATCAGCTAATGGATCACCAGTAATATGCCGCTCAATTCTATACTTTGCAGGCAATTCCCCAATTATAGGTTTTGTCTTTAAAGCAACTGGCTTATACTTCTTTCCAGCAAAAACTCCAAGTGGAGTATAGTGATCCTTTTTATGATCAAGTTGATCCAACTGCATCAACATATTGTTTGACCATGCACTAATACTCTGCTCTGACTTCTTCTGAAAAGACTCTACTGTAGCATTTTTCTCCAAGACACATTGTACTGTAGTAGCATACAGTTCTGCCTCTTTTGAAGGTGAACCATATACCTTGCACAAATATGAACTTAGAATATCTTTGCTATCACTCTCTTCTTTCATTTCACCCGATCTCAACACTGCAGACAAATAAATATTTTTCATCTCTTCTTTCTCAAATTTCAACTTAGTATGAGGAAGGACATATCCAGCTGTTTTAAAGCTTGGTACACCTCTTTCATCTAAGTCTAATAACACTGCAACCTCTCCTTGTTCACCAACCAATTCATTGAGGTTAACTAAAAATCCTCGTCTTTCTTTCTTTTCTGTTCTGTCTTCTTTTCTAAAATCTTTGGACCTCTTCCTCTGGCATAAGTAGGTACCACAGCTCTCTGGTGAGTATTGGGATCATGAATGGTAATAGTTTTATTTCCATCCTTGGTTGTCCTGACACAACTTTCTGTAAGTGTATCAAAAGGACTTCCCAAAAGCAAGTCATAGGCGGGATTTCTAATAACATGTACTTGCATATACAAGACAATGTCTCCAAATAGAAAGGCTACATTTCGAGCCAATCCTAAGGACTTCTCCACACCCTTATTTGCTGACTGCATATAGATCACAATGTCTGGATCCCAACTTAAACCTGCCTCCATTGCTTTCTCTTCAGAGATTGAAACAATCTGTGATCCTGTATCATACAAAGACTCAACTTTGAGACTGCCATTTATTAAAGGATAAATACATCTCAGAGATTCTGAAGTCTTGGCTACAAAAATCTGCTTAGGTTCTTCACCCGGAGCTAAACTTTCATAGTACTGCAACACTGGGTCACTGACAATAATTGCACCTCTAGGCAACTTTGCAACTTTGTCTTCTTCTGATAGCAGAAACACATCAATCTCTGTACTCAACTCTTCTATGGACATAGGATTGGTAGGAAACAGAGTAACTTCTTCCTCACCAGGCAAGAAAGGTAACACTGAGTCCAAGACAGAATTTTCAAATGAAGTTTTAAAACTTTTTGGATCAAGTTTAATCCTCGAAGTTATTTTTCCCTTCAAAGAAATTTCAGACTCCACCACTTTACTGTTGTCCACTGTACTGTCATCAACTTCAACTTTATCTGAATCCTTAGTAGGATCTTTAACTTTCATCTTCCACTTTACACCTCTGTGCTCTACTGACTTATCCTTCTGCCTCTCTTCAGCAGTTGGAGAATAAGTAACATCTGGCACATCAATATAGGGAACCTCCGGCACTACACTCTTTGAAACTTTAGCACTGGTATCAGATGAACTGTCCCAATGAACTTGTTTCTTTTGATTTAATGGTAATGGTACAGAATTAGAAACAGAGTTATTGATAGAATGAGAATGAGAAACTGAGTGGGGAGATTTTGAATCATAAATAGTATCAGAACAAGATTGGGAAACAGGAGAATAAATAGGAGAGGAATTAGAAATGTTTTTAGAAATTTTAACATTTTCTTGATTTTTATCCGAACTTTTTATGTTTTCAGATTTTTTATTATTTTCAGCATCTTCTCTTCTAGCTCTCCAACTAACACTTCTGTCTGCTTTTGACACAGGTTCATTTCTGTCCTCCGGATTTACTGTAATCCCCTTCATTGGACTTTTTAGAAACCCGGCCCTGAGACATTCTCCGAGTTAGAATTTCTAGCACGTTGAGCCCTTGTTTGGACTGCATTAACTGCTTGAAGTTCCTGCTCATCTTCCTCATTATAATCTCCAAGTCTCAACTGTTGTATAAGACTTGTCATCCTCTTTCTCTCTTTCAGTGCCACCACATAGGCCTCAAGCTCTTCTAGAGGAGTACTGGCTAAGTCCTCCTCTGACAATACTTCTCTCAAAAGATTGCTTTGTTTTGTGTCCCTAATTGCTTGGTCCACTTGCATCTTTTGACAATCCTTTCCAGTGGTATAGTAGACTACTTGTCCACTTGGCAGGCAAACATTAGTACCTCTCAAAATAATCTTTCCTTCATCAAGGTACTTCTGTCTGACCATACACCTACCAGACAAATGTCCAGCTTCCCCACAGAACCAACAAATGATATCTCTCACCATACCATCTGTATCTCTACTACTCTTTCCTTGAAAGTGACCACTTTGACCTTGAGAACTACTCATATTATTAGAGTAGGACCTTGGCTGATAACTCGAAGTCACTTTCTGACTTAGAACTTCTTGATGCATTTTCATCATAGAGTCCAACATCTCTCTGTGCCTTCTTTCACCTTCTTTCTGTACAAGTGCAAACACATCCTTCAACTGTGCTAAGTCACTTTCTCTCTGTTCTTCTTTAACTCTAACTTCATGCTCAACATTGGACTTAGAATGAGAATGGTTTCCAAACTTTGGTCCCATAACTCTATTCTTGCTATCACTAAGTCTTGCTTGCAGTTCAAGTTCTTCTAACAACTCTCCGAGACCAATTGGATCATCAACAGACCAAACATGTCCAGATGCACTAGGTGTTGTTGCTTTTTGCAACTGTGACCTAGCCAACTTCTTCCAGACACTGGCTGAAAAGTCCTCATCAATGGTCTCAAACAACATCTGTACCATCTCTCTGTTTGACACTTTCTTTAAGTCAAACAACCCCTTGATGTATGGACCTATCTCTCTTCTGAGATCCAACACCCTATCTAAATCCGTCACTCTGACATGAAGATATTTCTTCAGCATTGCTTTAAGGCCTTTAACTGATACTATTTCAGTGTGGTCATAACTAGACAGGATATTTTTCCTGAACTTGTCATAACTATCACCAGCATCATAGCCTGAGATAGCTCTCCAAATTCTCTTCATACTGACTGGCAGATACCTCAACAACGCATCTTTCTTCTCCTGATCTGTGTTAATTGCAGGAACATCTGCAACTAATTCCTCAACTTCCTCAATGTAGTCATGAACTTCAATACCATTTGCATCCTCAGGGAACTTTGGACCTTTGCCAGATCCCCTAAGTGGCAACTTTGATAATGAATTTGTAGACATGCTGGAGTTCGATTGAACAAGATGTGACACTCTAGAGTTTTCTAAATTGAATAACTCTCTAAGTCCTGAGTAGTCAATGGACTTGTTTCTCAAATGAGAATTTTGCGAAACAATTCTGGTAGGCTTTATAGGCCTTGGAAAGGTACTTGTGAAAGCTTCTCCTTGATCAGAGATATGCTCCTCCAAATCACTTCCCTCAGAAACTTGTCTCTGGTTTTCAACTCGACTTGATTCCAAAGATGATGAAGCCCCAGATGCAAAGTTAGAATTTGCAACAGGATTAACAACAACTTCTGGATTCTTCCTCTGTCTAACTCTCCTCTCTGCACTCTTTCTGGCTCTTGCTACTTGTCTTTCTTTGAAAGCCTCTGTAGCTTTTTGGGTAGCGGGTCTAGAAGAACTCCGCTGAATTTTTGGTAGAGTAAAAAAAAGAAAAGTTTTTAAAAGGCTGATCTTAGACAGATCTTTTTGAAGTGTTGACCTTGAACAGGTCTTTTTGAGAAGTTATAAAAATCAAGTCAAAATCTGTTACCCCTCGCGGTGGGCTCCAGATGATGTGCTGAGTGCGATGGTGAAAGCAAAACCAACACCAAACACACACAATACTAAGTTCAAAGGGTAAACAGTTGACTTAGAAGTTTATACTCTGAAAAGTAACAGAGGGGGTGGGTAGTAGTTGTAGAGTTTTTACGAGAACACAAGTTTCCAATAACCAAAATATACCAAGTTCAACAAATCCACAAAACACACAACCAAAACACAAAACACAAGTTATAAGTAAAACACCAAACTGTTCTGAGCACTGACACCAAACACCAACTGGACTTCAACAACTGCACCAGAAGCCAATAGACAATCCCTGTTTACTAGAGCACTAGTCAAATGAGGGGGAAATCCACTGCTTGTCCTTTTCCTTCATTTTCCTCCTCCTTATATACATTCTGAGTGGTCCCAAAAAGGTATGTTTGAATGGTATAATAATCTACTCAGGTCCCATTGAAACTGAAACAGCCTCATGCATCTACACTGGTCTAGAAGACCCAGAGTCAATTTATTTAGGACCCAGACCTCGTCACGGCAACCGGAATGCATCCGACAATTCCGAAAGGTCCAGAACTGATAGTGATCATTTGAAATAAGTGCTATGGCAACGCGTCAATCCCGTCCGTTTGGCTTTTATATTGGTAATAAGAATACTTTTTATAGACTTGTAATGTCTCTGGATGAGGAGCTGTAGGCTCGAAAAAAAAGGATATGTATGACTACAGTCATATCAACGCGAGCTCGAACGAAACCATATTCGGAGCAAGAGGAAAGGCAGTCGTGGATTGCTTCAGGTGTGAGAAACACTTTAAGTTTCATGGCTTCCAATGACTCTGTTAGGAGGTTTTTAAGGGGTAGAGAGGAAATACGACCATTGGAGCATTCCAGTTCGAAAGATCGCAGCGACGGACACTGAATATTATGAAGAACATTGAAAGCCATGTAAACCCCTTTTTCGTCGTCGCCAACGCGTTCATACACCTCTCTAAACTCGCCAACACCCAACGAGAGAAAATGATGATTGAACACGAAGACGGAAGCCTGGAGCTGATATGGCGGATTGGTCAGATCTGGTTTAAGCCTCCCCCTGCTTCGTTCAAGGATACGAGAAAGGGAGGGGCTAACGCTATGGCGGATCCTGTTAGAGATACCGAGTCCTTTCTCGCCGACAAGGATAGTCATGGAAAAGTCAAGTATCAGAAGAAGGAAGTGTTTTACCGAAAGCTCATGGTTTGGGCGGATCATCAGCGATCGATGGAGAATGTGTTTTTGAAGAAAGAGGTGGAGGTATCTCGGATAGTGCACTGGCAGCCTTTGCATGAACATGAACAACCTAGGCGTCGTACACGATCGTCTACGGTCTCTTTGAAAAGCAAGGATGATGATGACCTTGTTATGGGGGATCTCACTGAGACTCGGTCCTCGAAGAGAAAGAGGGGCGGCGATCATCATTCGGAAGGGCCAATTGAGAAAAAAGGAAGGGTCTCGTCGTATTCGTATCCGTATCCGTATCCATCACTGCCGACGACTCGGACTCGGACTCGGGGAAAGCGAACAGATGGTTCTGCAGCCAAAAGCACAGATTTGAGTCCTGCCATCTCATCGTACCCTACCTCGTTGGAAACGGAAACGGAGGATGGAACAGACCTTCTTTTGGATTTCATGTCCTCCCAGATCAAAATGCTTTGCCAAAACTCTGGAAAGAAGGTTCCCGTAGAGGAGGAGTCTTTTACTATCGATAACCGGAAGGTGGCTGATATTGCGTTTGGCGTGCTCGAGGATCAGAGTATGAATCTGAATGGAGAGGATGCTTGTAGTATTGTTGGAGAGGATTCTGTGTTGAAGACGGTTGGTTCTGTTGGTTCGCACAGGAGAGTGAAGTCGATGTCCACACCTGTCAAAAAATCGGGCATCGAACATACAGCGTCACCCCAAACATACCGGTATGTTAGGGCATGTTACCAGTGTGTTACAGGTACGTTTACCGATATGTTTCGGGTACGTTACCGGTATGTTACCATTACTTTTCTCCCCTAACATAACAAGTACTTATTTTCATTATCCTTTCCTCTCCTCACTAATTCTGGCAGCTCTTTCATGAGATCCTCTATCTATCTATATATGTATCTACCCGGTTGCCACCATATATTCGATGAGAGAGCTAGGTCAGCTGGTGAATATAACGTACCATCAAGTTTGGCAGGTCACCTGTTGTTTGGCAGGTCACCTGTTCTTGTTGAACCTCGCTTCAATCCACCATGTCGACGTTCTGAAGGCTCCATTTTCTGCCCTCTGTCCTCTCTCCTGCGCGCCATCAGTACACTCTTAGGCAAGTTATATGGATGCCCTAGGTGGAGTGCACCCTTAATATTCTATTGCTCTTAGTGTCACCTAGAGCGGCTAGAGCGGCTTTCATGGATTTAGCCAAATGCTCGAAGGGGAGGTGAAACATTTGCACTGAGAGTACCACAAACACATGGTGTTGCTCTGTATGTATCGGTTTTTCTTCAGTTATAACCTTGTTTTTCTAATAGTAATCCTTGCGTTATCCAGCTCTACTACCTCCACCAACCGCTGATGTTCATACCCTCGGTGCTGAGCCCCGCTCTGGTGAAGTTCAAGAATTGTTCAGACATGTTTGGGGTATGTTTATTGAAAGTTAGGGTTCGTTCAGTAACACTGATGATATGTTCTGGTATGTTCAGTTGCGTTAAGTAACACTGATTATGTGTTTGGGAAATTGAGGTATGTTCGTAAATTTTCAGGGTATGTTCAGTGACACTAATCATATGCTCGGATATGTTTAGGATGTCCTTGAAATATGTTCGAGTATGTTTCGAATATGTTCGGGTATGTTTTGAGTTCGTTTGGGTATGTTCCGAGTATGTTCGGGTATGTTCAGGGTATGTTTGAGTATGATTGAGATACGTTAGGTCATGTTCAAGGTATGTTTAGCTTCTTTGATGTTATGTTTAAGTTACTGAACTGTTATAGAATAGCTTATCCTCGTTGGAATACCTCCTGAAGTGTGAAGCTCGTACACCCAGTTGCTGTAGTACTATTCAATAAAAAAAGTATTTTATTTGCTGTTGTTGTTGTTTACTCTGTCTTTCCGTGCCAGTGGCCTGGGCCTAGGTCGGGCTGATAGCTTCGTTGTTGGTACAGGTAACTGTGTTTGATCATCTATGAAGTTTGGGCCCCGCTATTGAACAAAACATCATTACCGCAGAAAACGCCCTGAGGGTGAAGTGTCAAACCTGAATCTCTGTCTCATCATCTGTAGCTTCTCGCCGGTTTGGCGCATCCTGCTCTGGTCCATGTACAGCCCATGGATTCCAGTTTCGCTGATGCGCTCCCGCATCAAGCCCCCACTGTTGGTTTCCGGCTTCTCCTGCGCTGGCTGAAATATCAAATATCAACCTTTCGAGTATACGGAGAGCCTCCAAGTCAACATCACATGCCTCAAATAACTTGTCCTTGCCATAAATACTCTTCCCAGTCCACTCATTCAGCCTATCAAACGCCCTCTGGACTACACCGCCACTGTCCCCGACATCAGTGGTTTCCGTAAACTCCTCTTGATGCCTGTGAACAAGTACCAAAGTGCGCGCATGGGCAATTGGAAGTGCATCAACCCACAAGTGTTCCTTCCCTTTGGCTTGAGGAATTTTTTCTGTAAACCATGAGTTGATCCGTGTACAGTCATCACATGTGAGACCTCCGGTGAGTGGTATTGCTTTAAGTGTGCGCTCACTCTCCCTGATCCATTCTCTTGCAGGGATCCGTTCCTTGACACTTTCAGGATTGAGCATCAGCCGGGTGAGTATATCTTTGTGCGGTCGAAGGGCTTGATCAATTTCCGAGGTTGGCTTTAGATACTCCAAGCTCCTGCCGTCTGCCTCTCCATCAACCAAGCATGCCCGCTTCCAGAAACCAAGCTACATGGATTGTGAGTACATTATCTGAATGAATCATTCAAAACTTACACGTATCTTCCGCCGTGCAGACCTATTCAACCACAACTCGTCAACTATATCTTCAATTGGCGCAACACCATTGCTACCAGGAACCTGCAAAGTGTTTTCCTCTGGCTCATTGTGTCTCCACCATCGGAATGACCATCGATTGTCGCGAAGCTTGTGGAGGAGTCGAGCTGGATAGTAAAAGGTACCGTCTTTGACTAGGACACCCTTACCGTCGCTGAATGTCATAGTCAGTGTCTTCCAACTTCTCCCTTGGAACCAAATAAACGTACAATAACCGGCCAGATATTGCCTGCGGTGAGGCCGCCGCACTAACAGTGTCTGGTCAGCTTCCAGAATGAACGCTTTGACTGGTAAACTACTGACCTCCGTGTTGATGTGCGCTTTTTGACAACTTTATCCTGCAGCTCCTTGAGTTTTGCAGGCCACTGAGTGCCACACATTGGACATATAAAATTGTGTATATCGTGAGTATTCCGATATGTTTGGCATGCTCGATGTGACCAATATTTTTTGCAGACATCACATCGAATGAGAGTCTCTTTAGTCTCTTGTCGGTGCCCATCGGCCTCTTGGCCACACCGACAAATGATGTGTAGTGGTGAATTTGGAGGAGGGGAGCTTGAGGGAATACGAGAGTTGTCCGACAAAGGAAGAGGGGAGTCTCGAATGAGTTCCTCAATGATGGAATTGAACTCTTGTAAATTTGAGCTCTGTGTACGAGTTTTACGATCTGGGATACTGAAGCTGGAGTCTGCCTCAGTGTCGGACTCTTCTTTTTTGACGTTGATGGAACTTGTTGGCTTTGCAAAGAGCGGGTGAGAGCCAAAGGAATGTTTGTTTGGGTTGTCCGCTGGGACATGCTTTGTGGCAAAAGAGAGAGGTGATACTGCCTTATTTGGGGCGGCCAGTGCGGAAGAGTTCCCAGAACCTGAATCCGAGGTTGACCGGTGAGATGGAGATGAAGAATGTAATGATTCTGGCCCTGGTATTACCCGCACGTCAAGCTTTGGTGGTGAGCTTATTCGTTCATATTCAATTGGGCGAATGACTTGAGATCTGAACTGCTCCAAAAGTGCGCCGCTGAACCATCTGCATTCTGAAAGTGGGATCTCCTTGAAATTGGAGTCTGTAAACGTGCTTTTTGGTAGACGCAGTGAAGAACCGCTCAACGAAACTGGCTGGTACTCTATTGAGAGATGACGGGCAACTAATGTTTGCTGGTCATTCTTAAACCAATCCTGTGCGTTCTTTCCACCCTTTAGCCAATAGATGACAGCATAAGTCTTGTAGTCACCATACCCATTGGGGAGTGGAGGAGATATTCCATCAAGAAGTGTGTCCAGCCCACCCTGCTCCCTTTGCGCACGACCTGTCTCTTTCATGCCATCATAGAAAAAAACGGCTCGCTGCTTATGTGCAGTATTTGTTGAGACAACGTAGCGTGCAACAAAATGGGAGCCATTGAAGAAGACACGGCCAATCATTTCATACACAACACCGTTCCCCTGCGCTGCCTTGTTCTTGGTCGGGAAGAGCTTTCGTGGGTAGTTCCAAAGCTTTGGATTTTTGTTCGTAACATCTTGATCTACAATCCAGAGTAGTGGAAGGGACGTGAAAATGTCCACGGCATGAGCAGACCCGCTGCAGAAACACTGTGTATTGTTGACCCGCCAACATCTTGCAACTTTCTGGTGATGGAGAGAATGAATACTTCGTATTTTTCTGCCGCTTCTGCGAGTGAAATCAACGACTCAAAGTCTAAATTCCTCATCGATGGGAACTGGCGGGGATAAACAAACTGAAAGAGCAGTTCAAGCGTTTCCGACTGCTCTGTCAGCTTCACAATCTCCTTCTCGTTAGAGATGTCTGCAGGAGGAAAACCTCCGGTGGTATATTGAAGATTGATTTTATGGAGATGGAATTGAACATTATCTGATGATTGAAAGATAACATCTGCGTCCGCCGAGCTGACTGAAGCAAAAAAAAAAATCTTGATGTAAAAAAAATGGTATCCTAAGACTAAACACATACATAGTTTGCTCGTTTGAGAATCCGATGTATTATCCGAGTCGGGATAACTTTCGGACATGGATGGGCGCGGACGGGAGGAGGAAGGGGGAAGCGAGAACCTAAATCCTTGCGAAGAGACCGCCGCTCCTCGGCAAGGTAGATAAGATAGTACAAGATGATAAACGTGGGAGATTTGGCGCCCCTCGGGATCTAACGAACCGCCATCGCTATAAAGCTTCCACGGAGCTGAGGCGGAGGGGGTGCGTTGGCGAATAGTTCTGACAGCTCGCTCGTCAAAAAAGCTCTATAAAAGTGACTAGACTCGACGACAGTACGAGAAGTCTCAAAAACATACTTTTGATACCAATAGTCGGAGCTTTGGAGAACTTGAAGAACTTTGAGGAGAACGAAGAGCTAAAAGTGCCCTAGGCAAGTAAGAGGGAGATCTGTTTATCCAAAAGCGGATGAACTAGCCAGGTGTTTGCAGTGATGCCCTTTCTGATGATCCGGGCATATAGATTTCCATACCTTAGTATGCTCGGAGGTCAACATAGAAAGAAAATACACACAATCGCAGTGGGGAATATTATCAATGGGTACAGTATGAACCTAAATCTAAAATCAGTAACAGAAAAATTGTAAGGCTCGGCTGGCATACATTTCCCGTTGATCCTTGAACGGCGAACTCTTCTCTAAGAGCTTCACCCTTGCGAGTTCTTTCGATAAGATATATTCTGCAGCAGAATGCTCTGAACCGAGGTACATCCACGTTGCTAATGTCCGAGTCATACCTCTGAGCTTGTGAAAGATATCGATCGAGTCTTTGTGGTAAAATATTGCAGAGCAGATCTAGATGGGCGTTCGTGGTCAAACCAGACTCTCCGGGCGGTGATGATAGGAATGGACACTCATTGTCAATGTCTTCCATTGCCCTGCGCGTCGAGTTCTGCGGCGGTCTCGAGCTCCTCTTTCAAATATAAAGCAGCACAAACATACAGTACATCGAGCGGAAAAAAAATGGAAAACTTGATGAGAAATATGTAATGAATGAAATTGATTTGCAATAACGCCCGTAAAATTGTTCAACTAAACAAGGCCAGCAGCGTCATATTATATATTGAGTTAACGGACACTAGCAACTCCAAATAAACACTGAAGAAAACACACAGTCAATTATATAACGGTCGAAATGGGGTTAGGGGGGAAGAGGGCTCAGATAAGTGGTTTCGGTACTTGAATTCCCAAAAATCTTCGTCGTTCGCGACCATAGGGTTCATGTTCTTCATCAACTTCATAGTGTTTGTATCCTTATGCCTATACATTGCTTTCCAGCGTTGAGAAACATCGAGTAGTGTCTTCCAAGTTGCTTCGTCAGACGGGCTAACCACATTGAACACCTTCGATGAGAGCCCCGAAATCCAGATATCGTACGATGTAAAATTCCCTTCGTTTTGGGTCTGAACGTAGCGAATGGCGGGCGTTTTACCAGCCAAAGCAAAGACAATTCGTATGATTGGCGTCGCAAGCCGCTCCTTTTTGCGAAGAAAGCCCATCCTGACAGGATTCATCTTATCAAAAAGCTCGGTCTGAATCTTCGCGGTGTAACTCTCATCGTTCTTAACCTGCCACATAATGAACCCCTGGGAGCTCTTGCTCAGCTCATCACCCATGACAGTTGGGGCAACGAGATCGAATCCAGACTGATTATTGGCGCCCATGACTGCCGCGCATCGAGCGATGAATCCCCGTAGGACCTCGTCGCTAAGATGATCTTGCTGCTGCCGTTTGACAAAGTGATTGAAGTGAAGTTGGATTTTGCAAAAGGCACTCTCGAGCGTGGTATTCTGATCCTCTTCGCCCTGATAGACAGATGGTTTGATCGCCGTTATTAGGGAGAAACGATCGGAGCTCTGCGTAGGTTGGTAGATGAGCTTCTGCAAAAACTCAACAACACCACAAACACCATTGGACGAGGAGGAAATGGCGGAGTCTCGAGCGAGAGTGATGAGGAGCATTGCCACGAGCTCGCCACGATCGCCTTGATGAACGGAAAAGCCATGAAGGACATTGGAAAGAGCTCGCGGTGCGTTGAAGCTCAGTCTATTGTCGTACATGAGGCTGTAGGCGCCCTCTGCAACGATTGGCTCCGAAGGATTGAACGACGTGAAGCGGAGAAAACCTTCGTCTACCGATAAACAGACGCGCATGTGCTTACCGATCTGATCCTTCTCAGCTTGAGTGGGTATGGACGACATGAATTCTATTGGTAGACGGGCTGATAAGCACGCCAACTCCTGATCACGTGTCAACCGATCAGGTCTGTGGTTAGTGTCGCGTCTGATTAGTTTTTGCGCCGTAAAAGATACAATATTTTCAATGATCTCTTTGCGGTCTTGGTCATTCAAGTTAAGAGCTGTGCGATAACGAAATGCAAAGCTAGCAGACAACGTCAAGTAGGAAGAACTGGGGGTTGACGAGAAGATACTCACAGAGGACGCCCCAGACTAGCTTTATACTCTATAGAGGCCACAGAGGAAAGCTTCATCTGAGCAGGAAAAGGGAGTGCTCCATGGTCCCAACCCAAAGCACAGAACGGAGGGATCAGCCGAAGTTCTCCTCTCTGTAATCGTGCCGAATCGTCATCCTCCTTGGGTGGTATGAACTGATCGATTCTGCCCGTGGTCGAAAGGAAGATGGCGAACAAAGGCAAGAGCCTACAGGCCCGTAGGACCTTTCGAAGGTAATAGAATGGAGGCGGGTCCGCATCTGCCACTGTGCCTGTGTCTCTCATCCGTCGGGTCAGAGAGTGGGCTTCGTCGAAAGCCAAGTATATGACTACATCAGAAGTCTCTTTCCAGTTTTCCGTCAGTTCTTGGGCCTTGCTGTAGACAAGAGGATTTCGGGCTGTGACGTTTGGTCAGAAAGGAAAATGCCAGCGGTTGAGATTTACTTGGGTCGCTATTTCTGGCTTTCTTTGGTTTTGGTTGGTCCGCCTCTGGAATAATCTGTATTGTGTTATCATGAGTCGGAGACGGCTTAAAGCATAAAGCGTTAGATTCACTGACCTTGTTCGCATTCTTAATCACATCATCGTAAAATTGTATGCGATAGGCACCTTGACTGCCGAATGACTGACCTTCAGTCATCTTCTCCCGAAACCATATAGCGGCCTTTGAAGTTTCAAGCCAGTTCTCGCCTGGATGATCTCCAACAGCTCGTTTGATAACCTCATTGCATTTCTCGAATAGCGCAATCATGAACGCTTCCACTTGTTGATCCATGTCTCGTTTGGCTAACTCGTGAACCGAATCGCTTGCGAGGAAGTTGTATACTTGTGCGTCTGAGGGAGGAAATCCTAGAATACGACAAGTCAGGTTATTGGCACTCGGAGAGAGAGACTACCATGCACACCTTCGGCGCTCGGTTTTCGGAGGTTCAGTGGGACCACAAAGTGGTATTTACTGAATTCATCCACTGTTCTCGACTTCCCTGTTCCGGTCGACTGAACGATAGCGCAATAAGGGGCATAACTATTGTCATTGTTGCGATAATCCGCGATATGTTTCTCTAATGCAAGGTACGCCTCCCCTATGTAGCTGTGATCCCAAGATTTCTCCGTAACTGTTCATGAGTCGATCAGATAGATGTGCAACATATACGGAATGGAACACCACAGACCCCGAACGCTTGCCCGGTATAGCGGCTCGTTAGTTGTGCTCCCGGTCGCGTCTTGCGGCTTGTCCCTCAGGAGAGCTGTATGGTCGTGAGATGATCAACAATATGGGCTTAGAGAGTGCAACTCACGGATGCCTCGTATCTTCTTGAAATGCGCCCCTTGTATCCATGCCTCATTCACTGCACTGCCCAACTGGGGATACTGTGCAATCAGGCTTTGTGTTTCTTCAGCCCCGAGAGGTTTTAAGCCGTACTCTGCCGCACTTTGACAAATGGCGGAAAGGACCACAAATTGAAACTTGGGGTTTAAAGGCTGTTTCAATCCAATGTTCTGGGCGTCGAGGAAAGCCTTGACATAAGGGTTGTTCAGGACAGCTTGGTCTAATCGCTTGTGTTCGTTATCAGAAATCGAGTTGTAGATGGCCTCGCTGGCTTTTAGCAAATCGTCGGATGCAGGCGACATGGCGAGAGCAGTCTTCCAACAACCTCCGCACGTGATCTGCGGGTCTAGGTTCATGGGCCTCGGCAAGGTAGATAAGATATCAAACAGAATGATAAGCGTGGGAGTTTTTGCGCATCGCGAAGATGCGGGACCGCTGGTGTAATCCGGTTCCGAGTCGTGAGCTCTCTCCTCAGCGCCTCATGTACTTATGGTCTTACAATCCCCCCCACAATGCTCGCAATCCGCCTATCAGCTCGAAATTCATTTGCACTATTCTGCATAACCATGGATTCAACTAAAGCTGAATGTTGCAGCAGTGTCAATCGGTCAAGAAATTCTCTGGCTCCGGAACCTTTTGCCTGAATTCGGATACAACCCACCCATCTATATTATACATTAATAATCATCAATCGGCCCTCGCTGTTGCTCGTAATCTTCATCATGGACATGACAAACACCTTGACTTGCGTTTTTATTGGTTACGAGACGAAGGGGCAAGGGGGAGCATTCAAGTTGCAGATCTACGCACAGACAATATGCCAGCAGATATTCTTACAAAAGCTTTATCGAGAGACAGGTTTCATTCACTAATTGGATTGTTTCGTCTACATTCACTAAACTCATAGTGCCGCTCGATCGAGGGGGAGTGTTGAAGTACGAGCTTGCGAGACTATTAGTTCTTTCGATAAGATATATCCTGCAGTAGAATGCTCTGAGCCAAGGTATATCCACGTTGCTAATGTCCGAGTCATACCTCTGAGCTTGTGAAAGATATTGATCCAGTCTGACCGATATACCGTTCGGGCATGATTTTCTATGGCGTGCCAATGTCTTCTCTTGCGCCTCGGCTTTCCGGCGACCTTTACCTTTTACCTGGGAAGTCGAGGGCCCTGCTAGCCCAGCGTCAGTAGATGCCCCGAGATCGTTTTATAATTTCAGGTGCCGTCAGTCCTTCAGCTTTGCGTTTTTGTGAGACCATTTTGGTAAAATATTGCAGAGCAGATGGGCGTTCGAGGTTGAGGTCATTTCGAACCATGTGGTCAAACCAGACTTTTCCTCCAACACTCATCATGTCTTCCATTACCCTGCGCGTCGAGTTCGGCGGCGGTTTCGAGCTCCTCTTTTCAAATATAAAGCAGCACAAACTTACATTACCGTCTATCGTGCCATCGAACAACGGTACAAAACTAAACGGGGAGGTTCTTTCTGGTGGGGAGACCAAGCCGGCGGATGTCGAGTATTTGATGCACCATTTGAGGGATAGCCTGCTTCAAGAACGGCCAGAACTTTTCATGGAGGACAACACTGTGTGAGTACCTCTATTGGCTCGGCATTTAGGGCTGTGATTCACTGACAATGGCATAGGCGGCCAGGTATCTTGGTTTTGATCAATGATTCGGATTGGGAACTCGAGGGAGAAGGAGAGTACGCGTTGAAAGATAACGATGAAGTTGTGTTCATATCCACTCTGCATGGAGGATAATTAGCGGAAATCGATGAATGTTTTTACTACAGCCGCATATCGCATGGTCGTTCACCTTGCAGAAGTGGCAAACATGGTGCGTTGACCTTCTTTCTGGTTGCAAAATTATGCTGAATTTTGGTCATCAGCGTTGAGGGTACACACCCACTACTTGTATTCAGCTCTGACCACCTGGCAACTAAATATCCACGACTTATATTGGATGCTAAGCCCTTGCCAGTATGGTTGTCATTTTGAAGAGGACATATCCTAATCACACCGAGTACGAGATCGGGCCCCTCTATTCCCGCTACTCGACTACGCTTGCGTTCAAGAGAATCTGTTATAGGAATATTTCCCTTCAGCATTCAGCTCTTGGCCTCGGATCGGTGTTTATTAGACAGTGTGTGATTGACCGGGGCCGAGACTGCGAGAGAGCTGACCCACTCACACACGACCTCGTAGCGCTGGGACACATTTTACGCAACCGCTCCTCGCTCTTTCAAGTGTGTCGTAACACGCCATCCCAGTTTTTCCACCTTTCACGTGGATCCATCTTGGCTCCACTTGAAGACTGGGCTCTATCAGGAACGCGTCGAGACAGGCTGAGATTAATTATCACCCAACTTTGCGAGACTCGACAGCGCCCGTCTTACGGTCGTAGTTCCGCAATTTCTGCTCGATGACGTGGTGGGCGTCGTTGATCATCTTGACCTTTTCTTTCCTCACACAATCTCCACGGTCAGCCAGCGCCAGCCTCTTCGCAACCACACTGCTACGCCCCAGCGTTTCATGTCATACCTAGAGTTCACATAGACTTTGCCGACGTCCCTTAATCAGTAAAAGCCGATATTCAACGCGCATAATCTCATCTTCGTAGTCAGCCAAATCTAGATCGCGGACAGCAGGCATGTCAGTTGTCTCTCTCCCTCTCGAGCTGGATATCGAACTACCATACAATACCATACAAGTTCTCCCTGGCGAAATTTTGGGACTGGTATTTGACTACGTCTGTGAGAATAACATAGTCAACAAGTCTTCCCCGAAAGACGCCAGAACTGCTCTCCTTCCAGTTGTATCCATCGGATCCGTCTGCACGCTCCAAAGACCACCCTCCTGCGATCAATTTCAGGATTTCTAGAGCCCCCCCCCCCCCCCCCCATAATTGCCGTTTGGATGTCTTCGTATTCGCTGCCTTGAATGAGCATGCTCATCGTTGGGCATCTTTCGAGTACTTTGCGTCAGCTTCTCCATCCGCGTTATTGAAAGGGAATTTTCCATCCAACGGCTCGATTTCCGAAATGGTGTAATTATTATTCCGTACGGTGCCAAAGCTTCGTAAGATCACTCTGCTCGGTTGGAGCCCAGACGCCATCGTTCAATCTCTGGGACCAGATAACTTTCCTGGATTTCGATTCAACTTTTAGCTTCGAACGTTGTCCCCATGTCTCTTCAGTGATCTGGCGGCTATCGGTGCACGACAATCTTTCCAGTCATTTCCATCACAGTTTACACATCTCGAGCCACTGCTGTCCTTTCAGATTGTTTTTACTCACTCTGTATCCAACGCGAGCCATCGGAAAGCAGGCTAATCAATTCATTTTTCTCGTTTATGATGAAACAGTCTAATTGTGACCTCACAACCTTCGTCATTACTTCTGTGGTAAACTCTCCGATGGTCGATCTCGTTGCAGCCCTACAGATCCTTCCATCGTTGACCCTGCGGATAAACGATCCCAACGCTTTGCCGCAGATCAGTCTGCTCAATAGTGACTTTATAGACCTATCAGGTGGGACGACAATTTACATAAGTAGACAAAATAAAAATTTTTGATTGCACATATTCTGTAATCAACTCAAGTTGTGTACTGGACGGTATACCGATCTGTGTTATCCCATCGACTTAAATATCATACTCGCGCCCTCGAAGAACGTGGTTGGCATTTTAGGGGAGGAGGATTGAGAACTGTTGAAGTCTGAAGGGACCAAAGTAGGTTCTTGAATCTCCCCCGAAAAAATGAACACAACGTCTATATTCTCTTTTGTGAACGAGTAAAATGCAGGTAAAAGAATTAATCTACATAATTGGGACCATTGAAGGTATACTTTGAATACAAGTACTCTGTCTATACGTACATAACATGATAGATATTAAGTTCCAAATGGAAAGAGAAAGAGAGAGAGAGAGAGAGAGTAGCATGGGTTGACTTCTAGAAAAATAACGGGTATCTAAAAAAATCATTTCCAACCGGCAGCCAACAGGGGGAAAAAGAAAAAAAAAAAACACACTCCTCCGTTCTAAGTAGGCCACCTAACTACGACCCTATCCAAATCCGAGTCCCCCGCACACACCTCAAGTCCTCAGGCAGCGACAACTCATGAGCATCGAGACGCACCGGTTGATACTGCTGATGGAGTCGAATAAGATGCCCAGGATGCACTTCATTCAATCCAATCTCCGGAAAATCAAGCCATCTCGGTCGTTTCTTTCCATCCGGCCAAACAATACGCAACTTCATTCCACTCTTTACATCGCCGACAAGTCCCCGCACCGTCGCCAACAACTCTTGCTCGTCAGATTCCAATACTAGAGTCTCGCCGCCGGACGCTCCTCCGACTCCGACTCCGTCTGCGGATAGAGGTGATTCTGCGAACATCACGTCACATGAAAAGGGGGCCCGGGATGAATCTGTTTGGCTTTTGAGGAATGATATCCAAGCTGGGAGGGAGAAATGTTTGGTGGGAGTACGGCTGACCCAGGGAGTACCGTCCGGATTATCATCGGGACGCAAAGACCCTGCCTGTCTAAGGATTCGAAGACTCTGGAGTCGCGGCCAAGCGGGTGTGGGATTTTCAGGAGAAGTCGTGAGTCTAGCCAAATGTGAATCGTCAAAGCACCGTGGCTTCTCATGGTACGCGAGCTCGAACGAAACCATATTCGGAGCAGAGGAAAGGCAGTCGTGGATTGCTTCAGGTGTGAGAAACACTTTAAGTTTCATGGCTTCCAGTGACTCTGTTAGGAGGTTTTTAAGGGGTAGAGAGGAAATACGACCATTGGAGCATTCCAGTTCGAAAGATCGCAGCGACGGACACTGAATATTATGAAGAACATTGAAAGCCATGTAAACCCCTTTTTCGTCGTCGCCAACGCGTTCATACACCTCTCTAAACTCGCCAACACCCAACGAGAGAAAATGATGATTGAACACGAAGACGGAAGCCTGGAGCTGATATGGCGGATTGGTCAGATCTGGTTTAAGCCTCCCCCTGCTTCGTTCAAGGATACGAGAAAGGGAGGGGCTAACGCTATGGCGGATCCTGTTAGAGATACCGAGTCCTTTCTCGCCGACAAGGATAGTCATGGAAAAGTCAAGTATCAGAAGAAGGAAGTGTTTTATCGAAAGCTCATGGTTTGGGCGGATCATCAGCGATCGATGGAGAATGTGTTTTTGAAGAAAGAGGTGGAGGTATCTCGGATAGTGCACTGGCAGCCTTTGCATGAACATGAACAACCTAGGCGTCGTACACGATCGTCTACGGTCTCTTTGAAAAGCAAGGATGATGATGACCTTGTTATGGGGGATCTCACTGAGACTCGGTCCTCTAAGAGAAAGAGGGGCGGCGATCATCATTCGGAAGGGCCAATTGAGAAAAAAGGAAGGGTCTCGTCGTATTCGTATCCGTATCCATCACTGCCGACGACTCGGACTCGGACTCGGGGAAAGCGAACAGATGGTTCTGCAGCCAAAAGCACAGATTTGAGTCCTGCCATCTCATCGTACCCTACCTCGTTGGAAACGGAAACCGAGGATGGAACAGACCTTCTTTTGGATTTCATCTCCTCCCAGATCAAAATGCTTTGCCAAAACTCTGGAAAGAAGGTTCCCGTAGAGGAGGAGTCTTTTACTATCGATAACCGGAAGGTGGCTGATATTGCGTTTGGCGTGCTCGAGGATCAGAGTATGAATCTGAATGGAGAGGATGCTTGTAGTACTGTTGGAGAGGATTCTGTGTTGAAGACGGTTGGTTCTGTTGGTTCGCACAGGAGAGTGAAGTCGATGTCCACACCTGTCAAAAAATCGATCTCTCAGGCTCCGACTCCTCGTCCTATTACGACGACTTTGGCTCATGTCGAAATACCCATCAAATCCGCACGAGGGAAATCCGTTCCACCATCCTCGAAACCCAAACCAGTATCGACTCGGGTGTCCGTAGTCATTCCGCGTACTAGTGGATCCGTTGCACCGTCCACACGAGCTCTATCTACTCCACTAGCGTCCAAACCTTCGCTGTCGAAACTATCAACGTTTCCGAAAAAGAGCGCGTTGTTGGCACGGATTGAGAAGCTCGAGTTCGAATCGATCAAGCAAGATATCAGATCGCCGCCTCCGATAATCAAGAATTCATCATCGTCTCCCGTTTTCACGCTTGAACCGCCGCCGATGCCGCCGCTGCCACAACCAGCCTTGGATGTCGACACGAGCGACGGGTCTGTCTTTCTTCACGCGGGCCAGCTGGCTGTCTTTGCGTCTCTTTCTGGCGAGTTTGGGATAACGGTGGCCGAGGTTTCTAGTATATGATGAGGTTCGGGATTTAGATAAAACGAGGCGTATACTGGTTAAGCTATCTCAGCACCTTCTTGGTTCATCGTCGGAATGTCATCTGTCTACAGAAACTCCGTATCTGGTATCTTCAAAAGTTATGAAGAAGCCCCGGGCCAGTTCATCATCATCTTCAGCTCCCCCCCGTAAACCGTCTAGGTCTCGAAGTCAAAGTGTAGGTCCTTTGGTACCGATGACTTCGTTTACCCCTGCTCCCTCTACTCCTCTTCGTTTGTTTTTGAAGGAGAAGGAGAGGAAGAAGAAGAAGAAGAAGGGAGGAAGAGAATCTTGGCGATATTCGCCGGATATATCCAACGACGTGAGCTCCGCTGATGAGGCTCCTCCTCCTCTTCCTCCTCCCCCTCCTCCTTCATGGAATATACGGAGCCCAAGAAGGACGCCAAAGGTCAAACGACTCGGAACGAACGAATCGGAGAATAGTTCTTTGGCTGCAGTTGGTTGGACTCGGACACCGGAGGAAAATCGTTTGGATTCATTGACGCGTTCTATCGAGATGATTTTGCAGAGTGGGATTAACTAGCAGAAATTAGTAGGCAATCCGAAGGTTATTGTAGTGATATATAGTGAGATGCGGTTTAGCTGGTTAGGTAGTTAAGCACCGAGTACGTACGTTATTTGTTGAATATTTGTTGAATAGCAAGCACCTGAGTGCGATTTAGGCGATTCGTGGGCCCGCCTGGACCCGGCGCTAAACCGTGAGACAAACGCTTTTCCTTTTCCATCATGTCTCATTCTATCGAAGGTTCACCCAATGCGACTTCTGTACTATTGAAGGCACTCGAGGACGCACAGAATCGCGTCAATAAGCTCGAGCAAGAACATAAGGTGGATCTCCCTCAGACCCGGCAACGTGATGACCCCTTCTAATTGCCCCAATTATTTTCATAGACAACTAAACTTACACTCGAAAGAGAGCGAGCGGAGAACGCGGTGCTAAAGTCCAGGATCACTCAACTCGAAAGTAACCTTGTTGTAAAGAAGGAAGAGGAGGTACACTAATTTTGTTCAAACAAAACAGCGTTATCTCATTTTTTTTGACGTTCCAAATGAACAGGACCAACGAGTACAGATAGATAATACCCTTGAATCAAGAGTGTTGGATCACTTATTCCACTTTCTTTATAGCCTCTTATCATCCTTTCAAAAGTTGAAGCACACGTCGAGTTCCTTCCTGGAATACCCCATATAACCAAGCGATTAGTACACGGTCCAAGAATATCACCGGATCTAGATATGCTGTCATATTTAGAGCTCGTCGTACGTTTTTTCTCTTTACTCGTCATTCTATTATTTCAAACTCATTTCTCGGAGAACAGTCGCCCAAGGAACACTGGTAGGAAGGCTGGGCTGGTGACGCGTAGTCAGCTGTTTAACCCCCTCTGATTTTACCAGGTCCGACGAGTCTTTCTTCTTTTTTCCGGGGAGTATCAGTATTCGCAGAGGGGGAAATCAGCATTATATCACCTGTAGCCCGATGACTGCAACTATTCCAGGAACGCAGTCCAGAATTCAATCCCCGTACGACAAAATTGATGGTGAAGCACGGGAATATTTCACGGAAGTGTCTGGTTTTGCTGCGTACGCAGGTACCTACAAATGCCTGAGAATGACCGACTTTGCCCCTTCAGGATTGGCTCTTCCTTCCGGTCTAGTGAGTAGGTTCTCAATTTTTTTAAAAAAAAAACGACAATGCAAGCTAATTCAATGCGCGATAATGCAAAGCCAATTGAACCGATTATTCGGGAAGCCTCCCTGTCGAACGAAGATGATCCCAAACCCGGTTTTCCCTCTCATGAACAACTCCGGAAATTGTATGAATCAGGCGAGCTCAAGGTCGAATTAACGGTATTTCAATGTACCGGGTATAATCATAAGCTGGCTAGTAGCCTGAATCATCATGAGAAGACTCGGAAATCTCAACAAGCCAACGATCAGAAAAATGAACGGAAGCGATCTCGGGAGGACAGCGTGGAAGTCGATGGGGGGGATGAGGAGAGCGCTGAAAGGGCGAGTAGTACCTCGAACCTAGAGGAGAGTCGTAAGCCTTCGAAAAAACGAAGTCGGAAGGCTGTGAAAAAAGCTGCAGAGTCGGATTCGAACTGAGGAACATTTTCTAGTGGGGGTTTTTCTTTTAGTCAGCGATTTTGCGCAGACGTGTTTTCTGTCTCGTCGCATAGTTTGTTCTTATAATAGGTGCTGAAAATATCTTTTTTTCCTGTGCTCTAGTACAAGTCAATAAAATGTTACGTTGTATCACTCCAAATTTGGGATTGTCCAGCAAACGTAACAAAAAAGCTTCGGGGTAAGTATAATAGTATACACCCTCCCATCGATAAAGGTTCAATTGTGTTTTGTGTGAGTAAACGATAAAACTGCATAATCCCAAGTTCTTCAAGCCCATACCAAATTCTATTCTGATTCATCTTCGATTTTCCAGCAAACGTAACAAAAAAGCTTTGGGGTAATAACTTACATCGTCCGATCGATAAAGCTGGATTGTATGTATTTGTGTGAGTAAACGATAAAACTACATAATCCCAAGTACCATATTCTTATTCTATTCTGATTCGTTGTCTTCGGCCTCATCATCTCGTTTGCCACTACTAACTAACTAACAAACTCCCACTTTACACCATGTATCCTACCAATAGATTCGCTTGCCAAAACCTTGAAGGCCGAGGGCGACATGTCTAGATCATACATCGCACAGCCCATACACCGATCCGTTACTGTTGCGGTGACTGATTTTCCTTTGTCTGCAGCAAACCGGTAGATAACTCGTCAGTTACTCAATCGGTTTAACACTTTGGACCTGAAATACGCACAAGTAGCTTTAATCTTCTTTTTGCATATCGGATTTTTATTGGGATTTAATGGTGTAGCTCCCCTGCATAGGATAACGTCAGCTTTTAAGAGTCCTGGGGTTCACGTTTCAAATTTATAAGCCCCGTACGGATATGTATCAAAGAATAGGTGCGAGAGTGCTACGATATGGTCGGAGTTCTAGAATTGAGTTTTCAGGTGTGTCGAGCATTTAACAAAATGTAAACTTGCCTTGTTGGTTATACCACACGCCCCTGTACGTTGCGGTCGTTAAGGTCAATAGTATGTCTATACATACACAGCTACTCGCCTAGTCCGGGGGCATAAAAGGTACCTGTTGATGACGGTCAGCTTAGTGTTAATAGAAAAAAAAAAAAGAAGAAAGCATACCATCGCCTGTTCCCCCAAGGTATTTGCCAGTCCTAGGAATGGGGGTGGAGACACAGGAAGCAGCCAAAGAGACAAAAGTCACGACGGTGGGGAGAGAAACAAACATATTGTGAAGATATTGACGGTGTTGTACACGACCTGCGCACAAAAGTAAGAGGAGACTGGCTGAATTCAGAGAAATTCGAAGGACCTTTATAAATGTCAGGAGATATGTATCGCGAAAGGGACGGATTTCGAAGTTCAATGCATCTCTTTGGAAATATAATGAGCTAGTAGCTCATTGGCGGACGACACTGCATATAAAACAAAATTCATCTCGGAACACCGGACGACAGAAGAACCTTACCATGATGGTGAGGCGTATGCTATGACTCGGACATCATGGATACTCCTAAGCATAAATGACCTTGAGGGCTGTGAAGCAACGTTGAAAGCCGTCAAGTGGTCGTTCAGTACTCAGTGGCGGGAGCACAGGCATGTAATGTGCAACGATAAGCCTACACGAAGGCAGTAGCTGAAAACGTTCCTTCACGCCTGCACGTTGAAACATTACGTGTTCTGGCTTATTTATTTGATCGGCTTGATCCCGACCAGAGTGCCCACGGCCGCTGAGCTGGAGATCACAAGATCTCTTTTACGAGTCCGACTGGTCATATCATAACTGACGTTTCTCTTTTCTCTTTGCCTACTCGCGCCAAAATGACATGTCGAGATCTGATCCTCGTTACTGACCTGCCGGTAACCTCCTTTGAAAAATCTGCCTAGTAGTATCGAGAAATTGGAACATCTTATCTTGGAGGAATCTTGTTCTGCACATCGTACTTCAAATTTGACTCGGAGAACGAGCTTCGCATGATTATCTTTTGTATTGATCAATTCTCTCTCAAGTTTTCTAAATATTCAATGAGCCTTACGGTGTACAAACCAAACCTTTCAGTCAAGTTTGCTTGATAACAAGCTCGATCGTTTCCCTCTCCTTTATGTACGATGAGTTTGAGGTGAGTCAGAAATCATCGGAACGAAGGCGTCCCGAAGTCGGAGATGGTACATCTGGAAAAACCCCCATGCTCAGGGTTGATCTCATGTCCCCAGGTAATGCATTATAATCCCTGAGCAACCTAAACTGCTCCTGAGTCTTTGGATATTCCTGGCTCCTCTGAAATATGTTTTCAACCCTGAGTTCTTGGAGGCTTTGGAGGCTTTCAAGCCCTTCCAGACTCTCTCAGACTCCTTTAGGCTCTCTTGAAGCTTAAGGGAGGGCGTGTGGGCCTCGAACAATGGTGGACAGGTATGTACTACGGCGATACGGAACTTAGCAAAGTGTTGAACCGGGCCGGCGGCAACCGCCGGCACCCTACTATCGCCTTTCTATCTTATCGTATGAGAAGCCAGCTTTGCTGGCATCTCTCGGACTCAGCAGCGGAGAGAAAATTTGTGAATAAGGGCAATCTAAATTCAATGTATGAATACAAAAACTGAAGCACAGGTACTATTGGTAATTGATTGCAGAAGGGAAAACCGAGACGTTATTCTCCACCCTTTAAGAATTTCTGCTGATGCCAAGACTAAGCTGCGAAAAACATCTCTACTTCACAGACGGGCTGCGTTGCAGGTTGATTAGCATAATAAAGAAGATAACAATTTGCAAACACTCACTCGCGCGTCTGAAGGTGCAACATCGCATGGAAAACCCTGAAGGGAAACCTATTCTCCAACGGGTGTTTTTCGGAGTCGAACACGGGTAAAACCCAGTGAGCATTGGTTTTGTCTTCGTACTGGACTAGTACAAAACGAACGTCCAATTCGCCGGAATGGCTGCTTCGCCTTCGCTTTACGGGTGGGCTGGGCAATTTGTCTGTCTCATCCTCCCCCATGACAAGCTCCCTGGCTTTCTTGTAGATTTGAACAACAAGCTCGTAACCATGGCTGGAAACACCATCCTTGAATTTCGAAACAGTGTATTGGAAAAAGTAGAGTATTGCAGTGCCGTGTTCCTCATGAAGTATGAACGAATCAAACAATGGCGTGTACCTGTGACCGTTGTAGAAGCAGTTGCTGACGATGTTGGGTACGGTGTTATCCTTCAAGCGCGAGATGCCGTTTGTCAAGACCAGCTGGAGTTTCACCTTTGTAGGGTTAGGCGGTTCCTTACCCGATAGCGGCCGTCCATTGTCTGAGTCCCACGTTACACGCGAGTATGTGGTCTGCAAGGCTTGCATGTTGCTGGTTTTTCTGGCAGGTCGCACCATTTCGTTGAGAATCATCAGTGGAGGGTGGTAAGATAGCTGTTTGGCAGCCATCCAATTGAATACGCTGCCACACAAGGCCGCGGCCGAAGGATTGTTTGATTGCGACATAGAGTCAAGCGGCCCATGCAGCCCACTCCATGATTTGCCTGTCAATAGGCCCGTGAAAACGTCCTCGGCAAGGGGGCTCTTGAAGGCGACTATCCATTGCGCGTCGTCGAGCGAATCAGCAGGCACCGGTCGGAGATGTTGGTAAAAGACGGTGTGGGGGAATGAGACCCTGTCACCGGTACTATTCTGAGGACCCGAAGCGTAGCCAGTGAACCAGTCCATGTTTGTCATCTTAGACAGGTACTCTAGAGCGTCGGCTGGCTGCATCTGCCCACTAGACTCTACAGAAAGGCAGATTAGCTAGAATAGCGAGTTCATGGTATGATGGGACTTACAGATGGGGTTAATGAAGAACTCGAAAACCTCCCGCGCGGTCCATCCCATTGTTTTTATGGCGTACTCCAGATATTGGTACATCAAGGTCAAGGACTCGGGTGAAATACCCTGGTTGGAATCGTTGGAAAGTTCAAAGGTGGGGGCATCGTTGTCGTTAGCTTTGTTATCCACCAGTGCATTGACACCGGAGCCGTCTTTGTCAACATCGTATCTGTCGTGACGAGGATTGAATGGGTGGCGCCGCTTTGGAACCTTGAATTCTTCCTTTAAGATCCTTGCTAGAGCGTTTTTGATGTTTACGTCTAACCATAACCTGTGTGAATGACAATCAGCATCCAAGAACGTAGGCAAAACAAGAAATAACCGCACCCTCGCCAAAGCTCCTCTTTCGACCACGTCGGGATACCCCAAATGTAAGGCTTGTAGGTGTTCTTGAATGTACGAAGTTTAGCTCCTCCAGGGGAGGAGGCATAGACGGGAATGGTGCAACCAAGGATAGACGGTTGCTCGTTTGCCGGCAGGGATTCGTGGAGAGCGAAACAACGCAGATCGGAGTAGTTTTCGATATTAGCAAAGTTTGCCAACCCTTCCGTAAAATCTCTACTGATCATGGGAGAAGAGGGCATTTTGAACTCGAAGGCGTAGCCTTCCCAAAACAGAAGCTTGCGCCGGGGTCGGAAAAGGAAATCGGGTTCGGACTTGTACTTTGCGAGGAGTCGAATAGCAAGGTACCAGAGAGATACCGACTTTCCTGGTAGGGATTCAGTCAGAATGTTCAAATCCAACCCGATGAAAGACAAGCTTGCCTATGCCAGGTTGCCCCGTAAGCAAGACCCCTCTGTTACCGCTTTTGGGCATGATTCCCGTCATTTCGGAGCCCTTAAGGTCCAGCTGAAAGCCGAGCTCTATGCGCGCAAAGAGATCAGAGAGACCTTGGGTGACCAGGATTTTTCCATGAGAGGTGTAGAGACCAAAATCCTCTAAGTCGTTGGTACTGGTGGGCAGATGCGTCGTCAGCGTATAACAAAAGTTCTCCTCTTTGTTTGGCACGGCTGTTGCGCTGAGGTCAAACCAATGTTTTGCGAATGCGTCGAGGGTTGTATCGTTTTTCCATGCCGGGATGGCTAAATCGTCATTGAGCGTGAAGAGAAGTTTATTTACCGTACTTCGCTGTTTTGACATGGTGGGATAATAGATCAAGGTGAATGTAACGGTGCGTGACTGAGTTACACTTTTACATGTCTACAATGACAACAAGGTAAGCTCTTTGTCTGGCTAGTTTTTACCACTGACTTTTTTCTCTACAGCATCATTCGTAGGGTCCGGCTCAATCCCCCTGAGCCCCACTTACGTGAACTCGTCGAATGCACGCCCTTCAGCGCGGCGTGTAGCTGCAATAGCCAATACGTTATGCAACTTGCGTCTTTGGTTGAAACAATGAAAATGTACCTTCATAACCTCAACATTTCTGACCTCTTCGTTGCTGGCACTCTGTCAAACTACCAACAGCTAGTCGGACGATACTTTCAATTTTCACTTTCTGTCCAATCCAACGACTCGCGTCTCTATGCTGAGTTTGACGCTCACATCAAAAGGCTCCAACAAGGCCTTCGTCGCCTTCTACGTCAGTCTCAAGACCTTGAATCGAAATTTGTTCCTTGTACCCGCCGCCACAGGCCTCTGCAATCCGACTCTCAGGCGCTTGTTGTCTTTGGTAACCTGCGTCTTCTCCTGGACAGTGTCCAGGGCAAAATTATCTCAATGGAATCGGAATGGCACCTATTCCTGGACTACTACCCTCAGAAAGCGGAGGATATGCTCCGGGCGCTGATGACTGAGGCGAGTGACTATTTTTTATCCGCCTTTTCATGTTTTTACCAAGGTTTATAGGCACGGGGCCACCCTAATGATCGCTGGGAAAAGCTCTCCTCTGTTTCGTTTAACGACTTTCGTACATTGGGGGTGCGGGGGTGGCTGGATGGTGCGATAATAAACTACTTGGTTAAAAAATGGTGCACTCGAAGTTCGACAACCCTTGGTCTCAGTACCTTCTTTGCAAACAAGTTTCTTTTTCAAGACTACCAATGCCTTGAGGCCAAAACTGGAACCTTGACTCCAGATGATGCGAATCGAGTAGTAAAGGCCTGTCGAAAGGTAGCGGTAAGTTTTCAACCCGTCAAGCTCTGTTTACAAGCTGAATTCATTTCTGCAGAGGGATCTCGGCTTGTCCAACTGGGACTCGGTTTTTATCCCCATCAATGAGGATTTGAACCATTGGTACTCGGCACATATCGACTTTCGCTTTAAACGGATTGATATTTACGACAGTCTTGAGGAACGTTGTCTCTCTAACCGCCAGAAGCCTGTTCCTCAAAGAAAGAACACGCAGTTGATGCTGGTAAAGTGTCGTATCTGTCGCGGGTTATTTTTGCTGAACTTCCCTTCCAGGTGCTTATGTGGTTGACGGAGGTACTCGGTCGCTTACGAGGGGACCAAGTCAAATTCTCTCCCGGTGGATGTTCATCCACAGGCTGGGCTTTTGATCCTCACAGTGTGGTCCGTCTTTATGTTTACAACCGCCCAATTTGACGCTTTTAACAGATATATTTTTAGGTTTATTTTCAGCCGAATTCATATGACTGCGGTATCCATACGTTGTGGCACCTTCAACACGTCCTCGAATATCGTCAAATTCAAATGGACAAAACAAGCGTTTCTGATTCGCTACGTTTCACCAGCGACATGGTAGGGAAACGCATGCGACTGGCCCAAGAGATCCTCCGGGATTGTGAATGAGTTGACAGGCCCACTTTGTAGCAATACGTGTACTTGTTAGACCTGTTTCATATTATCCAGTATTGTAACTTTCGATGGAAATTTGCACGGTTCGTTTGCTTGAGCGCCTTTTCTTTTTACGTTTCATCAGCTCCGGTTTTTCATACTTTTCATCCTGCTGTCTACACTGTATATTCTTGGAAATAGATGTGTTTATTACCCTACGCAGTTCGAAAATCATACAACTGAATCTATTCGGAATGTTTTTGTTTAGTTCATATGCATTATCCGTGTCCTGTTTGCCGCCAGACTTTTTCTCGACCTCAAGACCAGCGTGCTCATCTGAGCCTTAGACGAGACGACAAGCACCGGCATTACCTACGCAGACAGACTGATCAGATACGTTGATGCGATTGTTTTGCGTACATGCGTGAAATCATCCAAAGTACGACTTTCCAAGTTAGGAAAGTATACTTGAGAGCTGAGACGAGCCCTAGTCGTCAGTTAACAAGTTAGGCAACTATGTGTGCGATTACTCGAGGGTTGGACCATGCGTCCTAACTCTGTTTACCTTGGTCGATGGTAAACCATACACATCTTCATATAGATGGCTTATGAGAACTTGGTCCTAACTCTCGGAAGTTAGCAGACTCACCCATAACCCGCCAAGGGTCTCATATATAAGCTAGTTACTGGCTTCGTATCAAGGGATCGAAGACCTGCGAGGCTATTTGACACGTGGCACTTATTCCAGTGGCTCTTATCGAGTTCTAACTTGGTTTCACCCGAGGTACTATTCGATGATACTGAGTACTCGTACCAGATGGAATGAAAAGTCAAAGAAATGAAATGATATGATATGCTTAAGTGTTGATACATGCAACATACATGAAAAGATATGCAACGAGAAGCTAGAACACTTCAGACCTCAACGAGGGAATTGTTGGAAGTACCTTTAAGTACGTTGGGAGAGTTAGGCCGTAATCCACAAGGACCGGTACCGACATTCCGATGCCAGCTCAGTTATGACTCAAGCTATACTGCGGAACTAGAGACCGGAGTGTGGCTAAATGATGAAGGAATTATCAGGACGCTCTAACTCTGCTCTGGACAAGTTAGCCGATCCGTTTACCCATCCGATTCGTCGGACCTCTTACTCGAAATGGAAGGATCCTACGAAAACCAGTTAGGAAGGACTATCCAGGTGGTCGGTTTACATGGAATTGGAAGTGGAGTCGACGTTTCAACATTTTCTTGAATATTATTTTGGGTTTGAGGATTTTAGTATTATTTATTATTTTACAGTATATATACTCCGCACGTATGTATCCTAACTCTAGATTACCCAGTGCGGATCTCACCATACATTATATTTTGCTCAGTATCTGCCGGAGTGGGCGTCTGAGAAGTGCAAACCAGCGAGAAAACTCCTGTGTAGCCAATAAAAGAAAAGAAAAGAAAAGATACGAAATTTGCCCGGTCAAGGTTGTGGTGAACTAGACTGTGTATATACCAAAGTTGGAAAGTCGAGGTCGATTGCCCTAGCTCCCTCGCATTGTGTTAGTCCGGTTCAGGTTGTGGTGAACTAAACCGAGTATATACCAAAGTTGGAAAGTCGAGGTCGATTGCCCTAGCTCCCTCGCATTGTGTTAGTCCGGTTCAGGTTGTGGTGAACTAAACCGAGTATATACCAAAGTTGTCCTATCTTCGTTGGGAAGTTGAGCCCTTGCCCCCCTTCGTCGATCTATCCAAAGTCCATACGAGGAAGTTGAGCCCTAGCCCCTTCGTCACTGGCAAAAGTCCGTTTCGAGTTTGGTTTGAGTTAGGAAGGCCAGTGTGCCCCTACTTTGACTGAAAGCGATCCAAAGTTATACCAAAACCTAGTTAGGCTACACCGTAGTCGAACGCCGAAGCAGTTGAGCCCTAGCTCCTGTGGATAAAGAAAGATAAAAGTGATAGATTCTTGCGGAACCCGCGTAACCTTTGACAAGCACACTCGCACCTTTATAAATTTGATAAGGCGGAACCCGTCCTAACTTACCTAAACACGTTTTTGGGTTTAGTTTTGGTTTTGGGTTGTGGTAGTTGTGATCCCACGCACTGCGCGTTATCTGGAGCCCACCGCGAGGGGTTCTAAAAGAATCTATAGGCCTAAAAGCCACAAAAACCCTTTGTACGTTGCGAAAGCAAAATAGGCGAACCATCGTCGAAGCGTAATACTCGGAATTCATCTCGAGTTCAAATCGTTGACTTTGGGGAGTTAGATCGTGTCGAAGCACGTCAAAGAAAAGCAAAATCAGTGAACCCTTCGTCAGATAACAGAGGGCGAACTCGTAAAGCAAAAGAAAAAGCAACAGTAGACAAACCAGAAGGTCCTTCTATTGGAGCATACCCAAAATCTCCTGCTGTACGTTCGGCGTCTCAAGACGACGACGACCAGTTTAGAGAACAACCAGAATCACCTTTAACACCGATCGGTGAAAGTCCTAACTCTAATAACGAGCAAGGACCGAATCCTTTCAACTTCGAATCAATCAATCTCGCCTCTACACATACCCCAACACTTTCTTTCGACTATCCGTCTATTTTCTCGTCTTGGTTTCAGTCTTCCTTTCCGAATCTCAATCTCTCGCATTCTATCTCGTCTACTTCTCATCCTATCTTACAAAAATCGAAAAACATGTCAAATCGGAACAATATTCCCCAGATTGGGTTACCAACCCTTTCGAATGATGCGGTGACTCAGTTGGCTGCTGCAGCCGAAAAGTTACCGAAGTTATATAAGACCCCACCTATCTTGAATATCGAAGACCCAGTCGGAGTTATTCAATGGTTTGAGGCGGCAGAGTGGATCTTTGATTCAAACGGCATTACGTCGGACGATGCAAAGTTAAAACTAGCTCTGGATTGGAGTACATCATCAGGAAAAAGGCTCATTTACCTATGCTTATTGAGGTTGTTCTATACTTCCCTTGGAATAATTCAAAGGTATCCTCGTCACCAAAGACACCTTGAAGCCATAGGCTTTTCTAGGATGCCATGAGACGGTCCCCTAGACCTGTGCAATTTGAGGAAACACAAAGTGTCTTTAAAGTAAATTTAGTGGCATAAATATAAACTTGAAATCAACTTCATATAGCTTTGGTCAACAAAAATTGAGTAGAGGCAGAATGTGAGAGTTAATGTATGTGCTTCAAAGATGAGTGATCTGTGTTTGAAAAGCTGTAAGAGTTCACACATTTCATACAAAAGTATATTATCATATACTAAAAGATCATGCATTAAATTCTGAAGAGTCACATATGATATTGAGCATAACACAAAACCAAATATACACTCTATCAGGCATTCTCAAGATGCCTGTTACAGTCTTCTTTCAGCCTACTTTAACCTTGAAACCCTTCTATGCAACCTGAAGCTGTATATATTATATACTGTAGCATATTGCAATTTATTTGAGGGAGTTTGAGTGCCATTAAATCTGAGCCCTGGAAATCTTTCTCAACATGTAAACATTCTTTAGAAGACTAAATGTTAAACTCTGGATAGCCAAATGTTAAATATATCTTTTGTGATGGTATACTATGTCAAACCAAAAGATGATTTGCCTTTCCCCCATTCAGCCACAAGGAACCCTGAGTTCCCTGGAGGTCTCTGACATAGTTCCATTTCAGTTTAAAAGTTTAAAGGGAGCTCCAAGAGTAAGTTTGAGTACGTTTAATAGTATAAATATACACTTGAAATCAACTTCATATAGCTTTGGTCAACAAAAATTGAGTAGAGGCAGAATGTGAGAGTTAATGTATGTGCTTCAAAGATGAGTGATCTGTGTTTGAAAAGCTGTAAGAGTTCACACATTTCATACAAAAGTATATTATCATATACTAAAAGATCATGCATTAAATTCTGAAGAGTCACATATGACATTGAGCATAACACAAAACCAAATATACACTCTATCAGGCATTCTCAAGATGCCTGTTACAGTCTTCTTTCAGCCTACTTTAACCTTGAAACCCTTCTATGTAACCTGTAGCTGTATATATACTATACAATAGTATGGTGTAATTGATTTAAAAATCGTAATCTTAACTTTTTGCTTGACCTAAGGCTGCATATATTTTATAAAATACTGTACTGTGATTGATCTGGAGATCATACATGTTTGGCCATGAGTCATCTGAGGTTCCCTGACACAACCCTAGGCTTTCTCAACTGAACCCTCATTCAACCCTCATTCAACTGCTTTATTTACTAGTACAATTTTGAGCTGTATGTGTATATGACAAAGGCTCATTATAATCAACCAAAAGATTATACTTCTGGTTTTGGAGGGTAGTGCTGGGACCTCATTTCAACTAAGAGTGATTTCTGGGACGTCTGCTTTGCTTCAAAGCTTGGTAAGTATCCTCTGAGGTTGAATCAAAGATAACAAAAACATTGCAAGGTTACTTTCAAGACATTTAGGGTTTGTTGAGCGCATTCAACTTTAATATCAAAGAAAATAGCTAATCCACAGACTACAGTTCAATCATTATGATACTCTCCTTGTTCAGTCCCATTCTCGCCTTCATCTGAGTCATGATCACTCACATCTACATTATTACTATCTAATATCTTGTGTTGTTTTAATGCAAAATCATTTAGATTCTCATAGTCGTATGTCTGCGGGGGAACAATCTCTGGACCAACAGTGCTAACAAGAATTCAGAAAAAAACCATAGCTTAGAGCCAAGACTCACATCATCTGACTATACAAGTTGGTCTGAAGGAATTTGAGATACTCTGGAGCTTGCTTTCCAATTGTGGTGAGGGTAGTCATGATCGCACGAAAGCTAGATTGAAAGATACATGATTATCATGACACAAAATTGAATAGTATCTCCTACTGGCTAGCATCATTGGATGCAGAAAAAGCGGTTTCAACCTTGTACCCAGACGCGTATTCTTGAAGTGCGTGTCCAATCTAAGAAAGTTGTGTTAAACAAAGAATTGACATATGCTGGTAGGTACTAACCTGAACAGTAACAAGCGCTATAAGCGGAACTGGGATAGACCTTTCTCTCCTCAGTCGAGCCACTAGCAGTTGGTCCTGTTTAGGCTTGCCTTCTATAAGGTAGCCCCGGAGAATCATACTTAGTAGCGGCGAATTGAAAGGACGATTATTACAAATTTTTGCCTATTCTGCGTCTTCAGCTTACTTTTAGAAGCCAAGGGATAAAAGAGATACTACCTCTACATCAACCTCTCCATGATGGTATCGGCGATCTCCCAGTAACCAGCTCACGGAATTGATCTACTTCATAAAATCCGAGTCTGTCAGCGAATGCGGAAACGATGCTGGAAATAAACAACCTGACAATTTCATTAGGAGACAAGGTCCCAGGAACTTGGTAAAATTGGGATGTCCGTATCCGCGCCTCTTTTCCCATATCCAGGCGAATAGCCGGCACACCGTAAGACATCTAACAACTGTCAGGTAATGATACAAAAATCCCACTTATGCCCTACATACAAACCGCAGAAAGAGATCTCGTTCATCAACGTTGTAGCTGATTTCCTGCAGCGATTCCAGGAAGCTTTCAGCTCGACCCTCTGCGGCCAATAACTGAATTTCTTCGGTCAGAATTTCCCAGCAGAAAGTAGGATCTTCTGGAAACATGTTTACAACACACGTCGCTGCTCTTGCACATCGTTTAGCGAAGACAGCAAGCTTCCTGTTTGAAAAGTCGGAGACAAGAATCTTTTGACTACCACCTTTTACTTTCTTTTGAGATTGCGCTTTAGAAGGAACGTCTTCTACGCGAAGAAGCTAGGAGCATTATAAACAACGAGGTCAGCAAAAAAAAAGTTGACCCATATACCATGAACAACGTACATTGCCCAGTTCATCATCCCCTTCATAGTTCCCTTCTTCACCATCCCCTTCGGTGAGGGCGCCTTCGTCATCAGAAAAATCCAGCGTATTGATTTTCTTGTTGACTCTCTCTGTCCTGTTTTCGTCTTGCTTTTCGCCTGCAAAAAATGAATGAAAAAAAATATTACATCGACGGCACATTCAAAACAATACCAGTAACAACATCCCTTAAAAAGTCAGCTTCGTCGTTGTTCAAAGGCAAGGGACTTGGGGGCTTATCAAAATCCTTCGCAGAGACAGTATCTGACATTTTGATGGCGGAGGAGCGACCCTTTGGAGTTTCGCTGCTACCTTGAATGTCTTGTAGAAGTAGCCGAGGAAGAAAGAGTAACGGCGTACTCACTGGGAGCTTCGGGGAAAGAGGATGTAGAATATAGACGTCAGAAAAAGTTGAGCAGGTATCACATACACGTTTCGAAACAACTTACCGGGCTTGGGCCGTGTCCTGGGTGCCGACTTTATCAACGTACTCATAAAGCCTGTTACATCAACAACATTTTCCTTGGGTAGCTTATCGAAACCTATAAAGAAACATCAGAGGTCTGAACGTATCAAGTGGACTGGATGACAACCTGCGCGCTTATTCTTGTGGGCATTCTCGAGAGCGACTTTTCTTGAAAGGCGCGTCAAGCGTGGCTCAGAATCGTTATCGTTAGGACCGAGTTCAGTCAGGACTTTGGTTTTTTTAAGAGCCCTCGAAGAAGTATCCGTCGAACTTCGTTTGACGCGATGGCTAGACATCAGAGGGAAGAATGGAGGAAATTAAAGTGAACTGAAACCATATTTATACTCTAAACGGAGTCATAACTCGGTCGGAGTCACTGGTACGAGTCAGAAAAAGAGGACTAAATAACGACATCCGACATTCATGTAAGTCATTATTCGCTAATAGATTGTCTGGTAACTATACTTACTCTGGAGGTTATTTACAAAAAAAGAATCGCATTTATCAAGAACGTTGTCCGTGGTCCAGCTCGGGTCCCAAGCCACTTTACTCGGGGTGAGCATGCAACTTTGACGAATCTGTGACAGTGGGATTATAGCGCCCTGATCTTGACCTCGGGAATCGAAGGCTGGCTCAACTCTGTACATGCCTGTGTTTATATCGGGGCTGCTCTTGAAACGACTATACCAGGTAACGTAGGCCAGTGGTTCCGTTGGCCAATTTCGAGGGGCAGATCCAGTAAAACCGTTGCGATCAATTTGGGTCGGTAGTCGAAAGATCAACTTCAGCCTAGCCACCCTACAGCCTGCGTACGACATTCACATTAGAATTATAATATGAAATGACTGAAATATAACATTACCTATGACAGCTGTAGACTGAGCTTCGTCAGCATCCAAAACTATAACAGTATCGAATCTTGGAACGAGTGATCGCTTGGAGAAAGGGATGGCTTTGACGATTTCTTTAACCGCATCAGAATCATCATCGAACAGGTTCCCTGGATTGAATTTGTACTGGTGCCATACATCCACAGAGCGAAACGGTATAGAACCCGTAAGCGCTTCAGACTTGGATGCTCGTTGACCTTCCGATAGAAGATTGTTTAAATAGAGCTTTAGGTGGGCAGGAAATCCAACCGCAGAATGTGTGACTATAATCTTTGCGAGACTTTTTTTAGGTTCGGCCGGAGACTTCGCAATTGATACAGTCCCTCGAACTTGTCTAATACCTGTGTCCCCCCGCCCTGCATTCGTAATCACTACTTCTTCCTCCCCCGAATTGCCGTCGTCACCCTCCGTCACCTGCTCATCTGGTTCCCCTTCTTCCACTAACCCATGAGCCTCGTTATCGAGCCATGATCTGTAGAAATCATATGAAGCGACTTGCTCTTGCCGGTTAAGCCACTTAATCATTTGTGGAAAATGATCACGTTTGTTGCTGGCTCGCCAGCCTTCCTTGGCAAAGTCAATATGCAAACGCTCGAACATTTCGGTATTATAATTATCTGTGGAGCCGAGCCATCGAATAGAGTCGATGTAGTGGAGTAGCGAATGGAATTTAGGGATATTGAAATCATGTCGGACGCCTTCGTGCACGAAATAAGAGCGATACTTATGCCAGGTGTCAAGTTCATCTTGCATGTAGCCGAGGGTGGCATCGTCATGCGAAGGATACTGAGCGAGATTTATGAAATGGAGCAGACTTCGACAGGCCGTAATACCTCTGGGGTCTATACAACCGATCAAGCATGCCAATAGAACGCGACATATGTGTTTCCGCTCCGGTCCTGAGACTTGAGTCAGAACGGAAATCCCCTTCTTGAAATGACGTACACCATATGCCGGAGGAAGGGAACGAATTCTCTCGTCCAGTTTTTCTTCTCCAATTAGCTCCTGAACCCATTGAGTAAGGTGCTTCAAGACACCCTGGAAGAGCTGATGTAGGACATCGGGGGAGACACAGCGATGAATATCGACCAGAGGAAATCCTACCCAAAACGGCTGATAATTACCCCCGGCAACATCTTTCTTCATACACGCGGCATGTACATTTTTGTTGCCGGGAGTAGAGCGGGCTTGCTCAATAATATCGCACGTCCAGAACTGTTTCCGAGGAAGGCCCTGCTCCGTCAACTCAAGCTCGGTGGCTTTCCGTTGGCACTTAGGACAGGTCCCGTACTTGGTGCATGTAACGAGACATTGTTCCGGATAATCAGCGACGTAGACAGCCAGGATCGGGTAGACCCTTCGAACGTCGCCGTCCCCTCCAGTCATCTCTACTCCGCGTCCTTTGATATCACCTGCTTTCTTGAGAGGTTCCAAGACCAGTGCCATAGATCGATGAAATATCTCGTAGTTGCGAAGCTTGAGTTTTGTTTTTGTTAGACCCTTGGAAACCTTGTCTACAGAAAGATAGGCGATAAGCACGCAAGCTCTGGCTTTAGGTTTGCGTCGAATTGACTTCGGGATGTTGCCTATGGTCAAATATACCGGGTATGCTGATTTGCTACCCGAAAATTGAGTAAGCTGAGTTTTATCGGTAGCTATTATGACTGGGGCTACAGTCCCTCCTTTCGGAATAGCGTTCTAGGAGCGAAAGTGGATGAGCAAATAACTTCAATTATCCAATCTCGAAACAAACCTGCGCTGCATTCCAACAGCCACTCGTCCACATCTCAGAGTAGACTCGCTCCTCTTCAGTATGTTCCTTGCCGCGAAAGAGTTTTGCCGGTTTATATACAAGGTCCCCAGCAAATGCAGGATCGCCCCAAACACCTCTGATAGCTTCCACGGGATCACGGTGCCGAACCGTGAAGTATTCATCAGGTCTATCTCTGAAAGACAGCCTTTTGGTAGACCATGCTCCGGAGCGATTCGGGATTTGGTCGATGGTCTTGAGCATTGACCGTGCATTAGAATAGGTGAGCCCCAGTCTATCTTTGACCTTATCGATGCAAAAACACTAATATAAGGCCCAACACCTCGAAATGAAAATTAAAAAACGAAAAACAAAACTCACCAAAGGAATCTTTAAAAGGCGGTCGAAAGACGTCTGGGAGATATTTTCCTTTACAGCCCACTGTGCCACTTCCCAGTCAAGACGGCTTTGGAAAGGCTCATAGCGCTTATCCGAACCGATAGACCCCCCATTAAACAGAGCTTGCCATCGAGAGTGAACTGTTGGTTTGCGGTCGTATACATGTCCAGCAGTAGGGTGCCACACATATACCCGGTCTTCCTCGTCATCTTCAAGAAATGTACGTCGAAGTGGAGTTGTTGGTGGCAAGACACCCTCTACCTCAGTATCAGGGAGAAAGTCAAATACATCGAGGTCCAAGTTGTCGAGCGATTCTAATGCAGCTACCACCTCCGGAGAAAAGCCGTCGTCCGGATCATCCGAGTCGTTGGGGAGTGAGTCGCATGTAACGCTCCCTTCGGCGTCAGAGGTATCGAGCTCTTCATCGACATCCATATCCCGGGAAGACGGCAAATCATCCAAATCTACGTCATTTGACAGAGGATATGGCATAGAGAGGGCAGATGTTTGCAGAGAGGTAGGGTTGGCTGGTGCAGATTGCACGGCCTCCACTGTCCGAGTGAACTCCTCTGCTACGCTCTGCTGTTGCCTGAGGAAATATTGAAAATGCTCTGGGTCCTTCTTCAAGCGGATATGGGCAGAACGATCCTGGGCTCGTTTAAAGTTCTGTTGGCAGACGCAGCAAGGATAAAACATAGCTGATGCACAGCGGTCGCAATTGGTGATAGGGCCAACTGAGCGAACCTGGATGCTATAATATAAAGTCAGTGAAATGACTCGTTTTTACCGTTATCCACTGGCCGGAGGTGAGAGGGGGAAGGTTCTAGAAAACTGTCAAAGACGAATGAGACCCAAGATCTGGCTGGACTGTAGAGGACTCACCGGCGACTGCGACCTGGAGGGCACAAATACATAGTTTAGCGTCGTTGCGGACAGAAGGTTGAGATTCTTTGAGATTTCAATGATCTGCGTTAGATTTCTTGTTCATACACAGATAACTTTAATACAACCGTCACAAAGACCCATCAAACGACCAGGCGCATGATTGAGTCATAAATATATTAAATAGAATATGAGAAAAACATTCAAACGTGTGTCTATGTGTCTATGACGTGGTATATGAACCGACAGTGCGGAAGCAAATAGCCTGGAAAACCTGTAAACAAACATCCTAGAAAGTAATTGAAGAGAGCAAGTACCCCGCTCTGAGCGATCGCTAAGGTGTGAGGGTAGGGCTCCACCAAGTGGATCTTCTACGAGATCCCAAGGGCACGTGTAGCTTTCATTATTGCTGATCCTACTTGTTCTTGTATTTGCACATAAAAATGGTTATGATGAAAAAGAACCTCACCTACCGAACAACATTCGACACCAGCACAAACTAAATGCCCTGCTTCGACATGAATTCTTGCGATGCGCGCAACATTCTGGACATATTGCAAGTTTTCTACCTTCGGTTTATCGGACATGAGGACACGTAGAACTGCGATTACACCTTCTGCAGTGAATGTAGTAGCACTTTCTCCTCCTTCGTCGACAACGTGGTGCCATTCAGCTTCGACTAATTTGGTATCGAGAAACTGGGCTATGCGATTACCAAGCGAGATAGCTGCTGCGTACCATCTTGTAATTGTTGCGACGTGCTGAATGGCCTGTATATACGACTCATTGCGTTTTGGGTCTTGCGGAAAATTTAAATAAAGTAAATTTAGAAGGCGACAGACTGGGCACTCACTTAGGACTTCATTTAAGGTTGCAGTTTCGTCCGTCGCATCGGGTTTTCTAGTGAAGAGTTGTCCGACTCGAGCCCAGCCATTTGTCTTCTCTGGCGAGTTGAATGAATAATAAACATAAGCGAAACAAGAGCCAGAAACCTACCGGCGGCAGCCAGGGGTCGCCGCAGTGCCAGCAACGATAAAATTAGCACCCAAATAGGTCGCAGCTGGTGTAGACATGACACAAGCACTGTTAGAACCTCCACCACCACTTCGACATCACCCGTTGAGGTCGTTCTCGACACCTCTTCTAGGTGTTCCCACAGAAAGATGTGGCAGTCAATCCAATTGCTGATTGTCGAAGCGTTCACATGATACGTAAACCTCTCACCCTCTGACTCCGATTCATCTGCCTCAACAAACTTGCGCACTATGATCTGTCCACCCATATCTAGGGTGAGTTGTATAGATCGCTCCCACCACGCTGATTCCTTCTTGATGACCGAAAGGTGCCTTTGAGCAATTGCAAACGGCGATTCTTCACCCCAAAATTCCTTCATTTCCATTATAATCTGATGAATTTTTGGGGCAGCACGGTAATGCATGAGCTGAACAAGTTGGTCCTGCTTCAGATCATCTGGATCCCCACGAAGACAATCAATAATGTTGAAAATGTCTTGCACATGCGAGTTGAGGGAACTATCAAGAATTTACACATCAATCGACTGTTTTGAACCATAACTGCGACAAACCGGGGAGTCGTCGCCCACTGCTGAAGGAGCCTTGCACCGGTCCGCCCATCGGGCACTATCTGCTGGTAACAGGTTCTAGTATGCTGAGAGTTCATCCTCGTGGATTTAGAGTGGATAATGCATCGTATAGCATCAAAGGATATAGTGCCGGTCACGGAATAGAAGACGGAGGTGTCAACATTTAGTAGAATAGAGAGGATGTTTTGCCAGTCGCCGTTGTCGTGCTGGTATCGGTATTGCCATAAGATAGTTGTTGTAAGAGCACAGAAAAGGCTTGTGAATAGAGCCAGATCATGCTCATAGCTTTCAAGAATAGGGTCGTGCTTGGGCATGGGAGTGCAAGTGTGCAGGGGAACAAGGAACGGCCATTGATGTGGGAACGCTTTTTAAGCCAAATGAACTAAAGAGTGAACAAAATCACGTCAATGCCAGGTGACGTAAGAAATCGGCCGGCGCCGCCCCTTATTGGGTCACCCGGATGGAGCGGGAAGCCCCGGAGAAGTATTTACGAAATACAATAAATCAATGCCGCTGGGGCCGCATTCAGGAGACAACCGTCGGCGCCTTGCGCCTCCGCACCCAATATTTAAACGCTGAGTCAGTATTAGGTAAATTAAAACAGGCGCTCGCCCACCTAATTTCATATATAGGATTAGGAAGGAAGGAAGGAAGATTTATTACACGGCATGGTCCACGATCTGAACGCCGGTTTCCAGAGATTCTCCAGGTGCGCATATATAGGATTAGGATTAGGATATAGGAACAGAATGTATTGTTAACAGATCTTACTTGGGAGAAAATTCAAAGACGTTCTCCGTACATTCATCCATAATCTCGCGTGCCAGCCGTAAACGCTTCCCAGTCATGTCGTTAGTAAACTGGAGACCGGGAGATTCACAGTTGTTCTGAGCGCAGCGAAACTCAATAATGTGCTTCAAACACCACAAGGTATGAACGCCGCAGTCATACGAATTGGACTGAAATGGAACCTGTGTCCGAAAGAAATTATTAGGCGTTGCCGGGTTTATAGCAGGCAACTTTTTACCTTCATATGAGGGTTGTATTCCCAATCAGTAGATCCTTGATTTTGCAAACTAATCTTCTCGCCTCGTAAACGACTAATCACCTCCACAAGCCACATCAGAACCTATATACCATAGTACTTCATATCAGCTGAACGTCTCCTAAAGCTATGCATTCTTGACTTACCAATAGGGTGCCTGCATTCTTCTGGGACTCCACCGATTTCCAGTGGTTTCCCAGATATACCTCGCGGAGACTATCATATATGTTAATCTGCTTGCGGCTGAAGTCGATGCAAGCGCAGTACCAATGTCGGTTGTTCTCATTGATTGGAATGAATACACGCTGGCAGTGCTGGAGCCCTTGCTCCTTCTGACCGTTGAAATTTAGAATGATTCATACAGTGAAATCGAATATATATTACCTTTGTTGCATTATACCAACGCGTTACTAGACGCTCGTCTTCTGATGTTAACAGACTCTTAGCACAGACACAGTGACTATCTGTGAAGACGAAACGACCAGCAAACCAGGTGTTAAAACCTAAAGTCCCTGATTTTGACTGGGTACACCATTTCTGCACAAAATAGTTGATAATCTCGTCGTCTAGCCATTGTTGGACTCCCAGAGTATTGAAGTTTCGAACTTTCACGTGTTTTACTAAGAGCATGGTTCCCTGCAGCCGCTGGTGAAACCGCGTGAGTAGAATGGTATGTAAATGTCTAAAACCAGTCTGAAACCTACCTGATGTGTCATGATTGCCTTCAGCCCAAGTGCTGCATGTTCGGGGTGCACGTCTATCCAGTGAAAGAAATCATTATCAATATCTCGTACAATTTTCACAAGTCGATGAGCGTCTTCATGGACGTCCGGAACAAAGATGGGAACGAGAGGCTCCAAAGGAAGCTTATTGTAGGGCTTCAAGCCAAGCTTGAGCTGATGCTGGATATCATAAATGGTATCGGTAACCCTCCGCAGCCTCGCATCTTCTAGCAGGCGCTGTTCGTTTGAAATCGATTCGTATCCGTCTAGCATCGTGGAAAAAGGCCGCGGCGGATTTGTTTCGACAGAAAAAGATGGTGATGCGAACCCAAGCACGGCTATCGTCTCGAGAATCCCTTCTATATGGACTAGCAATCGCAAAGCACATTGGCGAGTGCAATTTGCCGCTGCTCTAAAACGTTGTACTTCCATGGGACACGCGACTTCCTTGTCACAGCGATGGAGTGGGTAAGAGATTACATCGTTGGTTTTGGTCGGCCTTTTGCGGTGCGATGAGTATGATGGGTATCATTTCAAGGAGACACGTACCTAGGATACTTCGGCATTCGTGGCATTTCAAGACGATAATGTAAGACGATGTTCTGGCTCGCTTCAAGTCAAAATGCCGTGATATCTGGGATATCCGCAATGGGGTGATGACTCGAGCGGTAAATTCGAGTCACTGTGTCAAATAAAAGGGCGTATATAAACCATGGTAGGACTGGAGCCTCTTCATTGTAATGACAACAATCCGTCCACAGAAAAACCGTCCGTGCAGAAAGGTTAAAAAAGGTGAGAGCCTGTGCTTCGATAAATATAGGAAAGGGCTGAGAATGATTAGGCCTTTACCTTCGAAAGATAATGAGACGAATGTCGATCAAAAGACGACTCCAAAGTGAATCTCCTTCAACAGGTGGGTTATCGTCGATCAGAACCTTTTCACGGTAATTGACAACCTCTGATCATTATAGTGGAAGGGCCCGTGACGGCTCCGAGCACACCAACGAGCACGGCGTCATGGCCAACAGTTTCCGGTCCATTGTCCCGCCATGATACTTTCGCTGACTTGGCCAGTTTATTTGAAGACCTGAATGGGAAATAACAACAGTTTATCGTCATGTTGGACGGGAACCCTACTACACCAATCCATTGATTGAACTTTTCGGATCATTTATTATCAGTTTATAGCCCATATACTACGCAAAATTGTGCTATACAGAAGTTTACTATGCGTAAAACTCTTCTAAGATACAAGGGGTAATCAAAAGCAGCGATTCAATCGAGTCATGGATATTGTGAGGAGGCATTTGGCAGATTCGCGTGGGTGAGATCATCCCAATTACCAATTTTGTCCCAGTCTTTTATCTCGGGATGGGGGGTGCCTGGTGGAGTACAATGCAGTGACTCTTTGGATCCTTTGGGATAATCACTGTCCGTGACAATCCCGCTGTAAAGAAGCCTTACATCGAGCATCAGCGCATTTCCCTTCTCCATGAGCGCCGGAGACATGTGAACCGAAAGAAGCATCGAATAGTGGACTCGGAAAGGTTCATCTTCCATTAAACATTCTTCGTGTCCTACTCTTGTCCCCACGGGTTTGACCAACACCCTTTGAACTAACCACTCCCCAAGATAGCCCTTCTCATCATCCCTGATGATAGTGATGCGACGAACCAATTTCCCAATGTGATGGGCACCTTGCTCGCCCGAAAAAGCAACCAGATAAAGACCGCGTGCATCGTACCCTCGCTCATTCACTTTACGGGTACGACCCTTGCCTGGGGGAACGTTACAGATATCGGACGGAGACACGACTTTGCTCTCGCGTTTATTAGTCTTGCCGACGCGCATGCGAACGACTAAACGCCGATCGAAGAGTTCCAGGTAAACTCTCTGATCAGAAGACTTCGCATGTACTCCATGGTGTATGATGATGTAGAACTCAAGACCGCGAAGACCTAGATGCCAACGGGGATCGAGAACCCAGAGCTCCGGCGGAGGCAGAGGGTGAGAGATGAGTTTATGAACCTCCGCTTCCTGCTTGGTAACAACTGCTTCATCTCGACTTCCCTCTTGTAGTTCATCATATCTTTTCATGATCTGCTTTTCATATGCGGTATATGCAGGAGGGAAATAGCCATCTTTGAAATGATAATAAAAGTCAAGGCCGCTCCGTGAAGCATCGTGAAGATATCGCAACGTTCTGTGAAATGATGTTACATTAACAAAATCCAGAGTAATGAATCAACGTACTTGGCGTTTCGAACTTGATCATACTCAAGCCATTCTACACCCGGCTGTACATTGATGACGTCATAGTTGACCAATACGATCATGCCGCTGGCACTCGTGGAGTTGCAAGCCACATCTGTAACAACGCCTTTGTAACCATGCCTGACTGCATGCCTAGTGACAATTACGTCTAATCCAATCCAGAGCGATGGGCGAGTCCGACTGGCAGTGAAGGGCTGATTTCTGGCATAGCATTGTAAGTTCGCCGCACCAGAGGATGAATCCGCAACTAAGCAATTGGGATGGTAGTTTTCCATACGGGCAGGGGCATTGGCGTCAGAACCACTTTGAGGAAAGGTTTGACTGGCCTCGCTGGCGGTTGACCCCGGCTGATAGAGAGCGACAAGAGCGATTTTGCCAGACGAGCAGATTAGACTGCCGCGTGCTTCATTATTACAAAGAACTTCTTCTCCGCCCTTGAAATTTTTGACGAGCCCGTATTTCAATATCTGCCTCAGACCGCCATTTTCAAGATCAACGTCGCATGTAAAATCTTGGACGACTCGAATTATTCCATGAATAGGCTGCCTGTAATAATTTTCAGATATGAGGACTTCTTCGTCAACCTGGAAACTCTGGTTGACATCCCCTAGCGAGTCCTTCAGGGACTTCATGATATGTTCATTCGGAATTAACATCGATGGCTCGTCCTTTACATGGACTAAGCAAGCCGACTCGGAAACGGAAACAATACGACCCGTGGCCCTCAGGACGTGATCAGGAATGAAATCGGGAAGGACCTCAACTGCTTCCCCGACAAGGAAAATCCACGAGTCTGGCACTGGCATCGTCCTGGCATGCCGTAAGACTTGTTGGTGATGAGAAGACGTGAAGACGCCTAAAGATTTCGAGTCAAGTACCACAGGTGCTGGTTTGAGCTGCTTCTCATTATATGCAACCAGAACGAGTCCACACTGGAAGATCTCTCCATGAAAGAAGAACTCCGTGCGATGATCCTCTGGGCAGGACATACCACACCTAGTTTCAAAGTTTAAGCCCCACTCGGGGGTTCCTGCATCGCCCCAGTGATCTTTCTCATCTAATTCGTAGAGCGTCGATATACGCTGAGCGTCGTCCCAGCTCAGAGGAAGTGGCAAGGGCTTGAACTGGGTGTCCAGCACTGACGCTTCTTCGTCAGGAGACCTAGGCACTCGAGGAATGGTAAGAACGGTGTGCCATTGAATGCCTGGGGGGTGTTCGAGGCGCTCATCTCCGGCTACAATGAGGCCATAGCATCCACCATAGAGATCTTGACCTGTCATTTGGACCCAATCGCCGACGCTGAATTTGGGAGCGGTATGGGCTTTGGGAGAAGTATTATGGACAACCTGGTGAACAGGCATTATGTCCTCCTTTCGATTAAGCATGGACTTGCTGTAGACAAAATCTGCGAAACTATGCAGGTACGCTTTGAGACTGGAATTATCTGGAACATTGAGAACCACGAGGTATATGTAACCCCGGATTCTCGAGGGATATACATCCTCTACGATACGTGTTTCACTGAGAAGCTGGGTAAGCTCTGGGGTTGGAGGTGACCCATTCTCCAGCAAGGCATCCGCCTCGATCTGCGCCGCCTCTTGCCGTCGCAATAGACTATCGATATCCGCCTGGATTCTCCTGATGATTCCTGATTCCTTTCCACGCTGTTTACTAGCTCAGTTCAAACATCAGAACTTCGGTTACTATAGGAAGCTTACTCGGCAGCGAATGTGATAAATAATGTACTTGTTAACGAAGCCGGGAGATCCTGTCTCGCGGAAGGCGTCCTGAAGGAGATCCGATGCACTGTTCCAGAACTTCGATATATTGACGCTCGCGGATTTTTGGATGACGGAGGCCTCAACCCTATGGATGAGCTCAGCAAAGACGGCGGGATTTTCGGAAGGCGACTGAGCAGTTTGGTACTGGCGGGTTCGAGATACCATCGTATCGAACGCGGAGTCATAATCTTGGCCGTCCTCAATGTCTCTAACGTATTCCTCCTCTACCAGCTCCCCCGAGTCATCCTCGTCCATGTCGTCATCGTCCGCCTCGTCTTGAATGTAAGGGTTCTTCGCGCGTTTGCCCTTCCGTATTCGACGAGTCTCCTGTCAATTTATCGAAGTTGAGCATTTCCCGCAGATTCTGGTAAATAACACTTACTTGCGCGAACTCCGCAAGACTAGAGCTTCCTTGGGTAGCGTTCATGGACTACGTTCACTGTCATGCTTAATGTCGACTAGCTTATCCTATCCTGCTGTAGCTAAGTTTCGCTAACCTTAGGATGTCGAGAATCAGATTGGAAAATACAGAATATAGACTAAAGAATATAGACTTGGAGAAGAGAAGAAAATGCTCTTTTCCCACGCTTAACGTGGATTGTTGTTCCTGACGAACTTGGGAGTGAGCCAGAGACACGTGATACTAGATTAGGTAACCATGACTGGAGGTTATACAATCGCGATCAACGTAAAAAGTGGGGCTGCCTCAGTAATATACGAACAATGTAACCAGTAAGGGCCTCCGTCGGGCGAGGGATTCTCGAAGGGTCGACGACCAGCACCATACCTCAAGTCGAGCTGACCCGGGCTCGACCTGGGTGATAGAGAAGAGAAGAGGGTGGTGAAATGGGACCTAGTATGTTGAAAGCCATTTCCCTGGCAGTGAATGCGCGAGCACGTTGGGTTTCAAGTTCGTGAGTAACAATGTTTGTAGGATCCATGAGTGTGGTACCAACAGTGCAGCTATAAAGCTGAATTAGACACAGTAACAAATAAGGAGAAGGAACATGCCCAATAAAAGGTCCCATTGGACGGGCTCCCTCGGTTAGGCTAGGGAGGAACGAGGAACGCAGATCTTCATCTCGAATAGACCCATCGAACGGGCGTCCGACCAGGAACAGCGACTTTTGATATGCTTGAACTTGCTCCCTGATGGAATGCGAAATGGCGGTCCTAAATAATAATAATAAAGTGAGTCACTTTACACATCAAAAAGAACCGCGGCGCCTTACCGGAACTCTCCGCTTAAATCCAGGTCTCTGGTATAAACTTCAGCAAAGTGCTCCGGTGACACTTTGACGTTGTCGATATCCCATTCAAACTGATCGTCCAGTTTCATTGATCCAACAATGATGTCAAGCTGAAAATGGATATCCAGAACGAGTAGGCATCGCTGCAGTATTGTTAAAAAAAATGTGTAAAAAGCGGGCCCGCATGGATTAGTTTCCATCTCACCCACCTTGATTATGATTCTCATGTCGTCTATCATTTTACATTCGTCCGCTCCGAATTCCTCCACCGTCATCGATTTTTCACCTGCAAAGTTTGTAACATCTGGTGCCAGGTCCTTCTTTCGCATTCTTGCTTTTGCCCTTTCGTTTGTGATTTACAGGACCTTTTCCAGTTTTGACAAAACCGTGTTCGGTCCTCAACCGCTTCCGCCAATTTTCCCACCATATGGCATCTTTCTCGTCAAGGACACCTCTCTCAACAGATGAAGGGTCGCTATCGTCGCCCAAATACTCCCCGCCCTCGCCATCGTACAAAGCAGAGTGAGCTTTGTAATCACCAAGCTGCTCCTGGATATTTTTGACGATCGTAGAATGATAAGTTGGCGCAAGCTGATAATCCGCCACCACTGTTTGTGCGAATATTTCTGGTGTCACCACGGGGTCTAACGATATTTATATATCAGAAAAAAAAGTAAATCTATGCTCAGGCAAGAAGAGATGAACGAACCATTCAAGTTCCAAACAAAAGTGTCGCGGTATTTGTGATGGTCGACATCAAATTCAAGGCGAATAGGAACAAGCTGCTCCGGCCGATTAGCTGCCGTCCTTTAAAGAGGCGGTGCCCGGGGGAGGAAGGGAGTCCGCACGAGGAGGTGACTGAGGCCTAGCTTGAATATTCTCAAGTTGTTGACCTGATACACCAGGGGTAGAAGCGGAGGCGGGAGTTGACGGAGAAAATCCAGAACGTGTTCCAGGCCGCGTCAAACCCATGCCAAAATTCATATTATTTGAAGGAGGTTTGCCTCCGATGACACCATTCTGCATAGCTGAATTCAGACGATCCACCATACTAGGTGCGTCGTTATTATGACCATGAAATGGAATCTCTGTAGGCGGGCCCATTTTCGGTGACTCTAAACCTGAGGCCTTTCGTTTCAGCGGATCAGGCCGCTAGAAGGAGCACCCATGGGGCCGCTCTGCGAGTACATCGGAGAACCGTGTCGACCACCACTGAGGTTAGGAGAGCCTGGGGCGGCCACGGACGAGGGAGTATGTGGGAGTGGTGGACTGCATCAAGGTATTCTGGGGATGTTGCTGATGGTGCTGCGGTGTCATATTTCCTTGTTGATGGGGTTGAGGATGAACTTGTCCCATTTGTGAAGTTCCATGGGTGGGAGGATGTTTCGGTGTAGTCGGAGGCACGGGATAGCCGTTGACGAGCTCGTTACCGCCACTGCCTCCCCCGGCGGTGGGCGGGTTCATAGCCCTACTAGGGGGGCGCATTCCACCCGCTCCAGAGGATCCTGGAACGCCGTTGGCACCTGGGGTGCCACCGGGGGCATTG